>CAUYQV010178319.1:0-46296 GCA_963574575.1 Galagoides demidoff
GGGCAGGAGAACAGGAAGGGAATATACGGTTTTTGGCTGTCATGTGGCTATTTCGCCAGAATATGAGTTTTATATTATTTTTGTTAATTTTATAATGTTAAACTGTAATAATAACAAATAATTGTTGAGAAGTGATTATGGAGAACTGCTTATCAAAGTTTGCATTGTTGTCAGGCCCTACCCTGCCCCGTCCCCTGCCCCGCCCCTGCCCCATCCCCCCACCCATCCCCCACCCCCCAGCCATGTTGGCCCGCATTACAAATGTTAAAATCTGGTCACCATACATATGACTGAGTGACAGCCAGTGGAAATATGAGTTGAAGATGTACCCTACATCCTGGCTGGACAAAAAAAAATCACACAAAGCATAGCCTCCATCTCTTTCTCACTTTCACAGCCATCTTGGAAGACAAGTTAAAGATGGCAGAGACATAAGAGGGAAAGAGCCTTGGTCACTGAATTGTTAATGAAAAGAGAGTAATCCACCAATTAGAAGCATCCATCTGGACTTTACATGAATGAAAAATAAGCTTCTTCTTGTTAATCCTGAGCCTTGAGGGGTTTATCTATTATAGCTGCCAATGTTATCTCAACTAATACACAAGACCTTCTCAGATACAGACATGTCAATCAGTTAAATTCTAGTCTTGTGTACTCTATTTCCATGACATGCTCACTGAAAAACACAATCAATTTCTCAGAAATTAAATATTTGAATAGTTTTAGAGAGGTATTATTTTCTACCAAGATCTCTTACACATAGTACAGCCAACTCAACTGAAAACACCAAATGTTTAGAAGTAAATATATAATCCCTGCAATGGTTGTGGTAGTGGCCATTTAGCTCCCCTCCCAGTGTTGGCTTCCTCTTTCTTCAGGAATAGCCCTATTAGTGGATAGCAGAGGCAAAGATGGCAGTAAGGGGTGAAAAGAAATCCATTCTCATCAATTTCAATTCACCTGACTTGGAGGACTCCACCTTCAACTCCCAGAGAGAGCTTGTAACCAAGCCCTAAGCACTAGACACATTCATTGTTTCAATAGGAAACTTATGTGCCAAGCTGGTTCAATCAGATGGAATCTCAAGATTTGCTGGTAGTGCAGAAGAGAGAAACCATTTCACTCTTTTCCATGGACTGGGCCTTATAATGATGTGAGCTATGGGCCTCTTAGTGGAACTTAAGAACTGAACTGACCCAGTAGAAGCAGTGTAAAAGAATGGTCCTGGTGACATTAGTTAGTTACCCTAAGCCCTGAATCAGGGTGTACCTGAAAACTATTTAGTTACAGTGACCAGTTTTCTCCTCTTTCTTTTCTGTCCGCAGTTGAACTGGATTTTCTGCTGCCCACATCACTAAACGGAATGACCCTAACTGATCCAGGTGCCATCCTCTTCTGACTGGAGACCATCCTCCACTCAGCAAGTAGAACCCCATAAATGTCCCCCCTCAAAGCTGAGTGGCTCTTATTCTGATTGCAGTTCCTAAAAATTGACACCTGGGATCTGTATTGCTATTGTTACAAAAATGTCACAATATGGAACTAGGAAAGCCAATGTCTTCTTTATCATAACTATAATTGACAAAGAAGAATGAATTGATTTACATAGAAGAAGTTGTCAAATATCATGAGTCTATTCTCCGTCCTATGTTAGAGACTTACATACCTTAACTAATATAATCCTCACAAAAATACAGTTAGGCAATTATTATTATACCCATTACATGGATGACCAAATGAGATAATCACAGATCCTTTGGCCGAATTACTCATTTACAAATGAGTAAATACTAGCAGAGACTCAACTCTTAGGTAACGCCTACTCATATTCTGAATAGGTATCACCAGAATACAGTTTTAATTTTAGCTCTGCTAATTTTGTTTTATTAATACCAAAGTGGTCCCAGGAGCACTACCTTGCCACCTGAGGTGGCTCTTTGGAAAATTGATTAGAATGATGTATATGAAAGGAAATGGACATGACCAGATGAAAAATAGGAGGCACAGGGATATTTAATACTATGTTCCAATGGCACCAATATGGCAGAGCTATGGATGGATTTGAGAGCCATTCTCAAATAGTGCCACACTAGACAGAGGTGCTCCTTCATACCTCTGTCTAGTGAGACACTATTTGAGAACTAGCTTTTAAAATACTGACAAAAGAGGACAAAGCAGTCCCTCACTCCTCACTCAGCTTCATCATGGGGCACACATGTACAGTGGTTCCCATCTCCTAGTGTGTTGGTCCTTTTGCATAGAGAAATAGTAATGGTGCAGTAAGAGCACATCTCCATGGGTTTGAAATATTTTCTTGGAGAACTTCACAAATTTGGTTGAAGTCATTTCCCTCAAGGAATATAGGACAATCTAGGGGGAGACATGCAATAAGCAGTTATGCAAAATAATTATGACAATTGCCATGCCCTGGGTGGGTGTGTGTCTAGGAGACCTGGTATGACTGGCTAGAATCAAGAAAATGTGACCTGCTCTTAGAAGCAGCTGAAGCTTAAGATTTATGACACTAGGACAAAGAGTGTGAATAGTGGACAGAAGATAGAATACACCAGTCAATACTCAGTCAATATTCAAATAGGACTTTCAAGTTCCTGTCAAGTCAATTGTCATATTGAGAGAAAAAGAACATTTTATATTTTGTGGGCTCCTAAGGACAGGGAGTTGAATTATACCATGAGCCAAGAGGAAAAGAGAGAATTCACAATATAATAAACCCTTACCACAGGAGAAGGTCCAATCCTTCTGGGTTTATGCTAAGTATAGAAAAGAGAAGGAGATAGAGAGGCAAACAGCCAGAAACATGTGCTTTGGTTTTCCCCCAGGCTGAAATTCCACAGAGATTATTCATGTTAGTAACCTTCCAACTTTGGACCAAATTACTAGCTATCCGCTTCCTATATTATACCTTGAACATGAGAGAGGAGAAGCCCTCCACACAGCATGTTACAAAGTCCAAACCGGCTAGGGGGTGGTGGTGCAGCACATACGGTGGGAATTATCTAAACACATGGCCTGAGGCGGCAGGCTTAACTCCCTAAGCTTGGTGATAATAGGCAGGGGACATGAGGGAACATGGAGATTCACTTAATTGGTTTACTAAGAACCCTTGTGAACCAGTTGATGTGATAAGAAAAAGTGGTTATGGAGAACCAGGATTTTGCAATAGTAACTCAGCTTCAGGTGACAGAATGCACCCCAGAAGGTCAGACAAGGCACCCATAACCCAGTAGATGCTTCCCAGTAGCTCAAGAACAAGCCAAATCATCAAGTTCGTGAACAGGCTAATAACCCAGAGAAATCACAGCGATCTGTCTCTACAAATGTATTTGAGGGTCTTTCTCCCCCAACACCATGAGAATACATAAATATCCCCCCTCAAAAAAAATATAACTACATACCATCTTGGGAAGGACAAAGAGGAAAAAGAAAGTTAATAGGAGCTGGCCTATTTCCAGAAAAAATACTGAGTTACCTCAAAAACATACTTGAGAGCAGAGGCCACAAGAAGATATCTGACAAGTGTGTTTTGTATCTTTAGCAGGGGATGGAAAGAAGTGATAGGCAGTCATGATTAACCTTAGGTCACAGAGCAACAGAGAAGCCACACTGTCTTTGTGTATTTGTGTTGAACCTGTACACATGTATAAACCAACCAACATCATGTCTCTAAACCTCTGCCGCTTACAGAAGGTTTCCAGCATCACAGAGGTGTCATTGATTCTTTTCGTTGTGTCCTAACTTCTTCATTTATCCCACCATACTTAGCTGATGCTATCACATGTACCTCAAGTCATTTTTTTACATTCCTTTTTTGTAATTGTGAAAACACTTTAAGTAATTATTTTTAAAATGACTACATGTGTGGTCAATATTGTAAGTCCTTGATTTCTCAAAATACCTTTACTTGGAAAGTTTGTATGGAGACATTCATAAAATGAGATTTGTCATTTTCTTCAAAAGGAAAAGATATTTCTTCACTCTTCCCAGTGAAAAACCTGGAGCTGATTCTTGTTGCATCACAGTTAACCTGTTTCTTATTGACAGAAACGTTTAGGATATTCCCTTTACCCCTGGAGTGTTGAGATTTAACTTGGCTGCTTCTGAGTGTGGATGTTTTCCTCAGCAGGCTTCTCAGTGTGAGTTAGGGCAGTGCACTCTCAACATTCTTCCTTACTTCACCTCTGGGTAACTTTGCTCTTTCTGGAACTCTTAATGCATGAACATCAAACTTCTTTTTCCTCAATTGTCTATATATTTTGTTTTTACTTTCTCAGTGAAAAACTAAGTAACAATCTATATTTATAACAATAGGAGACTGATAAAATATATCATTGCACATTTCTGGGTAAGACACGAAGTAGTTTTTAAAATGATGATTCATAAAATGAAATCTAGATGGATATGCTATTTAAACAAACAAAAATTAAACCACAAATGTACTATACGAAAATGTCAGGAAAAAGAAAATTGCAATCTCAGACCAGATAAACTCTCTGAATCTGGTACATAACCCAGGCCATTAGTGATAAATTGGTAAATGTGAATGCGTGAAGTTCTTTATTTGTTTTACTTTTGGAAGAGTAAAATTTAGGAAAGTATAATATACACAGGGAAATGTACTCAATTGTACAAATTGCTGAATTTTCACAAACTGAACAGCCTCTGTAACCAGCATTTCCTCAAGAAGGAGAATGTTCCCAACACCCAGAAGGTCCCTCAGGCTGTTTCCTGTCACCATCACCCAGAGGCTCCTCTTGACTTTCCTGGCTTGTAATACCATGGGGTAATGCTGCCTGTTTTTGAGCTTTGCATATGTGGAATAGTACAGCAGGAACTCTTTGTGGCTGACTTCTTTTGCTCAACTTTATGTTCATGAGATTTACCCATGTTGTTGTGTGCAGTTGTGATATGTTCCTTCTCATTGCTGTATACTATTCCATGCATGAATTACTTCAATTTATGTCCATTCTCCATTAACGGAATGATTTCTTTTTGTTTTTCATTATGTGAGAGTTCCTAGACCTACCTTTCAACTTTGGTCTGTAACCCTGGCTTTTCTATTTCTTAGTCAACCTTTTGATCTCTTTTTGGTTGCCTTAAACATGCTTGTAGTTTCTAAGAATTTCTCTTTTACTAACTGCTTGACCTCTTTTTTTTAATACCATCTCATTTTTTTGTTTTAATAGAAACAATGTCTACTTTTTCCCTTTCTAAGCATATTATTATAATTAGAGATTTTAATTCTTTTATTTCTCAATTATTTCTGTTTCTTCAATAGGTTGCTTTTTAAAAAATTTTTTCTTCCTTTTCTAAGCATATTATTATAATTAGAAATTTTAATTCTTTTATTTCTGAATTATTTCTGTTTCTTCTTTAGGTTGCTATTTTAAAATTTTTACTTAATTCTTCTCTGTGTGTTATTGGTTTTCTTTAATGCCTAGTAATTTTTGATTGATAGTTTACATTTGTGAGTAAAGAGGTAAATTTCCTCTGTAGTCAGGTAGACATGCTTCCCTCACAGGCATCTCCAAAAGTGCGAAAGCTGAAGGCAGGTCTATGGGGGAGCAGAAGGGATGCTGGTGACCAGAGGACTTCCCCATGGGGCATGTTGGTTGGGGGGAGCTGTCTGCAGGCTGAGTCCCACACAAGGGCCATGTAAAGAGGGCTTGGATTTTACTGGGAATGCTTTCCTGGGGTGGAGTTGCTTTGTTCTTAACTTTCTCTTTCTAATGTTAATTTTCATGGATGAATTTCTGACTTAGTTTCTGATCTCTTCAGCTTTTCTCCAGATCCCCCAAACCATGGAATGATACCTCCAAGAAAGATCACACATTTTCTTTAGAAACTAGTTCCTGGATGTTGTGGCATTATCATATGTTCTGTGTATAAAAGGAACTGGGGGAGAGAGGGACACCCACAGGGGACTCAGCAGTCACTAAGTTCAGTTTTTAATTCATAACCTTGGTGATCGCCCTATAACCCACATTTTGTATTTATTGATTTTGTCCTTGGAGCATTTTCTGCTCCCCCTTGGAGAAGACTCTTCTCATTTCAGGTGCTTCAGGCTGCAGTTTCTCCCATTCTGGTGTCTCTGGCACACTGCTTACACCTGTTTCCTGTCATCTGGGAGTTCTGTAAAGTTACTCTTCAGCTGTTGGCTCTTGCCTTCGTCTTCCAGAATTATTGTGCTTAAATTATTGTTCTTAAAAATCATCCTTTGCCCTTTTAGAGGGATTTTGAGAGACAGGAGACTAATCACTCTACCATCTTCAACCTGAAACCAGATCTGAATTTTTATAGGTCACTATGGTGGAAGTGAGTAGAATGGGTTGGGGAGGCCCAAGAACAGCTTCAAGAAGACATGATTATGATGATCCAGGCATGATAAGACAGGCCTTAAGTTAGAATGAAGGCAGCCGCAGTTTAGAGGAATGGAAAGATTTAATAATAATTATGGAAGTGAAAGCAACAGGACTTTGTTTAGACATGGGAATTAAGAGTAAAGCTTCAAAATGAATCTTGAAGGCTGGTGCAGCCAGTGTTCAGAGATGCCCAATAGCTGAGGAGGCGCTCAGGGAATATTGCAGTTATTGTTGCTACTGTTGTTATTATGAAGAGGTTCCATTCCAATACATCAAAACATTCCCGATTATAGTTTAAATTTTCCATAAGCTGAAAGGTGCAAAATGTCCAAATTGAACCCACTTGAACAACATTGGCATTTCTGACGCCATCCTTGCTGAGGAGATGCAACCAGAACTCACTGGAGATTTTCACCAGTCAGATGCCAGAAATAGGCAGTAATAACTTCCAAAAAGCTCAGACCTTTGATTTTTTTTTGAGCTACTAAATGGTTTAGACTATGTGTCCTAAACAAGTTTTACCTGCATGAATTTTGAGAAATGGAGTATCTTGGGTAAAAGTTTAATCTTTTTATTTCCTCTGGTGTACTCCAATATAATTTAACTTCATGTCAATAAATGCTATATTTTTATAGCATCCAAAATCTGGGTTATTATATTTTGATGCAGTTGGCAATCCATATGGAAGAAGTCTTCAGAGGGAATGCTAATATTTGATTTCAAGTGGAAAAGAAGGAATTAAGAGTATATTTCCAGAAGCAAAGAAAGTGAAGAGTGAACTCAGAGGAGGTAGTCTCCAAACCTACAAGTCTTGGCCCTATCACCACGTATTCCATAGCCTCTTTCTTGAATGCCTACCAGCTCCTTAGTTGCAGTGTGATCCCTGCAGATTAAAGGATGATTTGAGGAAGAGTGATTCTACAGTACCAAATACTCCATAAAATAAATGCTGAGCACTCATGGGATGGATATTTGCAGGAAAATGCCAGGGCTCATTTGCAACATCTTGGTAGCAACAACACAAGATCCTATCACAGATTAAGCTGAAGTTAAAAGACTGGACACATTTTGTTGTCTGTGTCTCAATTCAGGTTTGGGGCATTTAGGATAATTGATGTACTTGTAAAATTCTAGCCATATTATACCATTTTTAGATCATATCTATATCTTCCCGGCCAGATTCATGAAGAAAATGAATCCTAAGAGAGTCAGAGTGCCTCATAGAGGTCATAGAAAAGAGACAAGGCTTTGCTGACAGGGAAGAAAAAGGCATCACGTGCTTGGTTTGAGAGAAAAGAGAGACGGAGGGGGACGTTTAAGAAAAGGAGAGAGAGATGCTCAAGACCAGGGCTGAGGTCCTGACACAGGATATCCACTTTTCTCTTCAGCAAGTTATAAGTCTAAAAAGCACTTTCACTTAAATGATTTTATCTTTGCTTCCTAAGACAAGAAAATAAGCCAGATATCTTAAAAGAATATGCCAAGGGTTTCACAGCCAACAGGTAAGGGAAGCCCTCGTGACCCCCAAATCCCAGTTTTGTGTTCAGTTTCCCCACGATGAGAGACTGCAGCCCTTCATAATTTTATAACAGCCACGATCATTCAGGCAAGCCAAGAAGGGGCCTTATTGATGTGATTCTCTGCTGAAGGAAAAACAAACGATCAGTTCGGTTCAATCAGTCTAATTTAAAGTTGACTTTGTGTAAATGAGGAGGCAAGGAGACAGTAATTTGGATTTCCAGCTAAGACGTTATGCTACATTTAAAAATTGCTTTCTAATCACACTGTATTGATTATCTCAATGTAATGCCCTCAAAATAATAAGACCCAATGTGGAATGAAATTCATAACCATTGATCTGTAGGTCAATGTGTTGTTTGTATTTGCACATAATGGAGGGTTACCAGGATTGCCCTATCACCTCTCCCACGCCACTTTGCTGATGGTGTGTGTGAGAAAGAGTGTGTGGCAATCAGGGTATACAAGTGACTGTATGTGTATGTGTGTGTGTGTGTGGATGTGTGAGGGAGTTTCCATGTGCTACAAAGAAATCAATTTTGAGTCTAGAATCATCCTTCTCCAAAATAAAAAGGTGAGAAAAGAAAACAAATAAGCATATAGCTTTGCTGAAGTTCCCTCAAGTCGGACACAGGATCACAGAAGGACAAAATCTATGAAAGTGATCTCAAGAGAAAAGGAGTGAGGGGATCTGACCTAATTCAGGAGACCTATGATAAGGCCCCCGAATCTATGATTTTTATTAGCTCACCTGGCTGACCTAGTTATGCAGGAGAGTTTGGGATCTATTTAGAGATGAGCCTATATACAGGTCAGGAAGGAGCTGAGTAAGGTTGTGATCTCAGCTAGAGATAAGCTACCACCTTATTCTTCTGAGAGCTCTGAATTATGAATTGTATCACCAAGTCCCTAGAGCCCCACCCTGAAGCAAGAGGACTGGCCTTCTGTAGTCCCATACTGCTCAGTCATTGGCTGTGAGCTGTGGGCTGTGGGAGGTGGGGCAGGGAACATAATAATATGGGCCAGGCAGCTCCTGCTTGAGTGAGGGCCAGTATCCCAGAGAAGGGGCTGCTATAAGCCAGTGCAGCCCACACTAACAGCAACTGAGAAATAGTGCACTGGCCCAGTACAGGGAGCTGGTCAGGGCACCAAGAGTATCCACCAGTTATTCTTATACATTTGGTTTTGTTTTGAAAAGCAAACTCACCTAGAGATCAGTTTGCATTTTCTGTGTTCTTTCATCAGCACTTAATACCCTAGAGGTCAGAAACCATTTTGATTGTAAACCAATATCAAGGTTGAATGAGGTCTCTAGGCCCACTGGTTGCTTCATACTTTTACAAAGAGTCTGTGATCAAAACTGGTAAAATCTGAGTATGTTCTGTAGTTGACACTGTTATGCCTATGTCTGTTTCCTGGTTTTAACAGTGTACTACAGTTTTATAAAATGTTACTGCTGGGAGAAGCTGGGTGGTGGGTACATGGGAGCTATTTCTATTACTAAAGAACCTCTGTAAGCTGACCGCTCATGGGACTTTAACAAACTGGTCAACATGTGGAGGTGGTGAGCATAAGGAAATAGGCCTGCCCTAATGATACACAAATGTGGGACACATCTACTCTGAAAATTACATCAACTTAAGGCGGTATCACTGTAGGAGGATGGTCGACTCTTGAGGTTGTACCGTATTTTTGCCACTTCGGCTGAGTCTGTAATCATTTCAAAATAAAAAGTTTTTTAAAATCATAAGATCTGGGGTTTTGAGTCCTGGTTTCAATAGCAATGAACTGTGCAACCCACCATATTATAGACCCTTTGAGGAGAGAGCCAGTACGCTTTCCTCTTCTCCATATTTCCTGTTATATCATGGGGCCTGAGCCCTAAAAGAAAAAAAAGACAGGGAGAGAAAGAAAGAAAGAAAGAAATAAGAAATCACTCAGTGACTCAATGAGTAAATGGGTGATTAAATAATGACCTTGAACAAGTTACTTAAGCTCCCTAAGCCTCAGGGAGGCTTCTCTATCTCTGGGGCAATTGCAAATATCAAATGCATTCACATACAAACAACCCTCTGTGTGATTTAAAGTTTGTCTTCATACCATCATCAGGACTCAGTACATGCTAGGAGGCTCAGGAAGCACCTGGGGAGAAGCTCAGAAATGCAGATTCTCAAGCCTAATTCAGGATACCTGAGAGGAGGCCCAATAATCAATAGTTTTAATCAGCTCACCCATGTGACTGGGTTCTGTAGCAAAGTTTGAGATCCAGCTACAGAGAAGAGCCTTGCATGCTATTAACCTGCTAAGCCAGAGGGAAGAAAAGGAAGGAGATGAAGAAGAAAGGAGGAAAAATAGAGGAGGAGGAGGAAAGAGCAAGGAGGCAATCAGAGGTGGAAGAGTGAGGTGCGGTGGGGAGCTGCCGGCATCCCCTCCAGCCTTCCTGGCGCAGATGCTGCTGGACCGCGCCAGGCAGGAAACGCACAGAGAACTGGTGAAGCCCTTTGCAGCCTAACGGCCTATGAGCCCACTGATTTGTAGCTGTTTATGGACCTCTTCCCTCTACCCCGAAAGTATCCTAGGAACTTGCCATAGAAAGTCTAGCAAGTCATTGCTATAAACAGTCATTGTCTATGAAATGACATCAATTTTCAATACAGGAAAATTTTCATAAAAAGTAGGCAGTGTTGTTTCTATACATAAAGAGTCTGTTGTTAAGGAAGCTCCTCTTAACTAAAGCGCCTTCTAACAAAATAAAAGTCTTCTGCATGCTCTAGCATCATTTCAGAAGAAAAGAAGGAAAGAATGTGTGAGAAAGACATTAGTGTCAAGATATTAGAGAAAAAATAAAATTTGCATGACCTTAATTTCCAGATTTGTGTGCCACTGCCACACATGTAGCACTAACCAAGCAATCTTTCCCATCTTCTAGCAGGCTCTAAATCTGGACTTTGTTCTTTTGCATTATAGAAAAGGTAGGGATTAACCCTTGGAAATGGCATTTTCCTTTTTTTGTACTATAGGCACTTGGTAAATGGTCTTAATTAGCTGTAAGGCCTATCTGATGTGTGTGTGTGTGTGTGTGTGTGTGTGTGTCTGTGTGTGACTATGTCTATGTGTCTATCTGTGTTTATGTGTGTGTCTGTTTGTGACTGTGTGTGTAGCAATGAATGGCTGCTTGACCCATAGAATGAGAGACTGTGGTCCCCTCACTCTCTTGCTCTCTGACAAATGATTTCTCTGCTCCAGGACTAAGGTCTCCTAACTCTGCTTCCTCCTTTGTATCCCCTAGGGATGTCTATTAGTACCTGTAAGAAAGCAGCAGAGTAGCCCTGGGCTTGGAGTCAAAAGATCCGGATTTTAGGCTATGCGTGATGATGGACAAATCACTCAGCATTTTCACCCTTGCTTTGGAAAAATTTTACTTGCTTTGACCTCCTCACAAGGAGGTTGTGGGGACGCCATGAAAAATAACTATGTGCTTTAAAGCAGGATACAAACGTCAGTTGTTTTTATTGCTGAGCATGCCTCAAAACTCTTCCCCGTACATTCCTTATCCTCTGTGACAATTTGGGGAAAGCCTCTCTGAGTGGCCCAGGGCCCACCTGTAAACAGGGTAACCAGTCAAGTTTGGAAAATACTGCCTTCCTGCACTGTGCTAAGTGCTTTGTTTACCTCATTTACTTACAACAATCCCCTGGCAGTAGGTATTGTTGTCCCTTCTTTCAGAAAGAAAACTGAGATTAACAGAGGGAGAGTAACTGTCCTCACCCCCATGGCCACATAACCGGTGAGCAGCTGGGTTGGTAGCAATCTATAAGGTGTGATTCCTCAGCCTGTGCTGTCCCCATAAAGCACCACCTTCTATGTTGGGCGTGCCCTCTTGGCAGGGTGCTTCCCCAAGGCCTCATCTGTCTTCCTGTGTCTCCCACATGGTTTCTCTGTGCCTTTGAGAATAAATCTACATGTGCCCCTGATTAATTTTACTTCATTCAATTTATGAGAAAGAATGCACTTGTGGCCTGCCACAAAGAGCCACTTTTTCTTTGCCATTTTCCCCCATTCCAGTATATCCATAATGTGATGCAAAATGTCTTCCCCAATGCAGTCAAAATTCTGAGGGGTGTGTGTATATGTGTGTGTACTCGCTATCAGACTGATTGCTATGTTCATCAAGGTTGTTGATTCTCTCTCTCCTTCTCTCTCCTCCACCAACAATTGATGAAAGATTCTAAAGAAGTGCCCTTTTGTTCTGGAAACACGGTACAAGAAGTCTGAAAACGCCAGCATTTGTGTGGCCTTACACCTAACCATCGCTATCATCAATGTTAATTTGACAAAATGACATGCAATACTTCCATTTCAAAACGCCTGGAAAAAAAATAAACAAAATTATTCTAAAATTTTAGAGCATTATTTATTTATTGTTTGTGCACTCTGACTTGAGAATGTTTATATTTAACAGGACAACTGGTAAAACTATTCCACGATGTTCTAAAGTGAAACAAAAGAGTTCAAACTTCTCGGAGAGGGGCAGATCACAAGTCTCTTATCTGTCGATGAAGGAATTTCTCCAAAGCCAGAATGCTAATCAGCCTAGAGCAGTGAGTCCTGACGTAAGAGAGTGAGAGGCTCTGCCCTTTGTTTCAGAGTCCAAGGAGCTTTTTTTGATAGCTATCCTATGAAATAGCACTTGGTGGAGAGGGAGCAAATTAGATTGTCCCAACAGACAAATGAATTATTAAATCAGAATAAGGGAGCAGCAGGGCAGAGGGAAGAAAAAGAGAGAAAGAAGGGAAGGAGCAAGGAAAGAGAAGACAAAAAAAGAAGGGAAGAAGTTAAGGAAAACAGAAGAAAAGAAGGGAGGGAGATTGTATGCAGTTGGTTTGAGATTAAAGAGACAATGCCTGGCAGTGCTGAAAGCATGGATCATATCTATAGAAGAAACTCCAACTGCAAAGACTTACTGAGTCTTAACTTTTATTTTAAGATATAAAAAACAAACTCTTTTCCAAAACCACAGAAAAAGCCAGTCAGCTACTGCCTTATCTGAAACAAGCCTCTCTTTAGCTCCACCTGGTGGTCTTTCTCCCTTCAAACCACAAGTTAGTCTCTAAGCTAGAAAGATTTGCCGAAAATACCTTGGCTTGGGGCGCACAATTAAATGGGAAGATTTTTCTAGGGGCTGATCAGAAAACACATTTGTCTTGAATTAGTCATAAGCTCACTCTCTCTGTCTCTCCCTCTGTTTCTCTCTCTCTCTCTCTCTCTCCCTCTCCCCCACCCCTTTCTCCCTCACCTCCTCCCTTTTGTTACAAATTGTGGTTACAATTCATTTCAAAGCTGACAACAGAGCTAAAAGCCCCAGTGACACTCCTAGACACCTCCTTGTGGGAAGTGGCGCGGCTGAGCAGGCATGAATTCCTAGCACAGCAGGAGCAAGTCTGCTATGCCCGGGCTGTAAAAAGCCTTCTGAATTTCCACCATGGAGGGAACCAAACTGGCTGAACAGACAAATAATTTGGACTTCTGAAAGCAGAAGATGCTACATTCTAGCTCTGGGACAGAGTGCTGGGACAGCTTTCAGGCAGAGATGTGTCTTAGCAACAGTAGTTTTTGGATTATTAGGAGTTTTTTTTAGATAGACATATTGATTGATTAATATTTACCCACAGGGTCTGTACTATAGGTAGGAGAAAGGATGGAAAATTTCATAGAGTATTTTAAAGATGCCATTTCATCCAAAAATATCAATGCCTTATTCTGTGTAACCCTGGACCTCTGGAGGCTCCTGGATCTTGGAGGACAGTGTAAGGGTATGACTGCTGGCTATAAAAAGCTTTCCAGCTTCCCACACTGTAGACCGACCTCTACGCCTCTGGCCAGCTGACCCTGCAAGCCTGCTTCTCTTTGTACTAAGGCTCTGTCAGCAACACTTCCGTGGAGAGGGAGCTGGCGCAGCAGTGAGCTGACAAATATCATTTTAAATTAAATAGTATATTTTAAAATGTGTTTCACACATTAAAGGCACAGATGGTGAGGCGTCCATGCCTTAGGAGACAGCTGTGCTGAGGAAAAAACAGGTGTGGATTGCAGTTCATCTTCACACCAGCTTCCCACATGATTTCCTCTAAGCTGAGTTACCTGATCTGCCTCCACGGCCCTGGGCTGGGGACCTTGCTGGGAAACTCTCGCCCACTTGGACTACACAAGAGGAGATTCTGGTCACGGACTGGGGTTGCTTCCAACTAAGAATGCCCTGCAGAACCATTTTACAGCACAAAGGATACTTTTTGTCTTACTTATTTTTTTGTATGGCTATTGTTATTGTTTTTTTTCTCCTTTTGCTTTGGTTTGTGGTATAAGGAGACAAGTGAAAGAAGAATGGGAGCAGTGAAGTACATGTTGACTTTGATCAATGCCCTGATTTTTCTGGAGACCCCCAGCCTTTGGAGATCACTGAAGAGCCCTGTTCCCCTCCCTATTTCATCTTCATGTGGACCTAAAGTAGTGGTTCTCAAAATAGGGGGGGGGTCCCTGGTGCTAAAGCAGCAGCATCACCTCCGAACATGTTGGAAATGAAAAGTTTCAGGCCCCATCCTAGTCTACTGATTCAGAAGAAATTCAGGAGGGGGGTCATCCCGCTGTGTTTTAACAAACCCCTCCCAAGTAATCCTGATGCTTATTCAACTTGGAAAACCACCGGCCTCGGGTGTCCACTGTTGGTTTGTTCACAGGGATATGATGCCCCAGTCTGGCCTGTCCCAACACCCTGAGCTTAAGGGGGTCTATTTCCTTTTGTTAAATTAACACATTGCTTACTGGCTCAGTTCCAGGGCCTCTTGGGAATTCCTTTGTATCTTTGCATCCCTAGAACTCTGGTCCCTGGTTGGGTCTGGATTTCTGCATCTGCAAGAAGAGGGCCAGATATGACATCGTGGTGAAGCTATCAGGGTAATGCCATTCTCTACCTCTGTCCTCAGTATTATCCTTCCAACTTATCCACCAGCAGGTTCTGTGCTCAAAGAGAACAATGAGTCAGGTCTGGTCCCTGGCTCAGTGGGAGTTCACAGCACAGTCTTGGAAGCAGATCCTTGTAATGCATACTGAGTTGTGCTGTCTTGAGAGTCCTGAGACAAGTGTCTGGGCACATAAAGTAGCCCTAGGGAATACAAGGACACAGTTCCCCCTTAGTTTCTCCAGCCTTGGAAGAAACCCAGCAGGCCAGGCAGGGAAAAGACATAGAAAATAAAATATCTTCCAAAATGATACTATTCCCTTTCCCTTCCTTATGAAAAGACAGCCACAATGCCTGGGGTAGGGCATGCCCACCTGGACTCCTGGAAGCAGGTAGGAGAAGGAGGTGGTGCAGCCCCCAATAGACCCTGTAGTGCAATCTGCTTCTCTGTGAAGCTTCAAGGCATGATGGGGATAGTGGTAGTGGTGGTGATAGTGGTATGAGTGTGAGTGTGCGTGTGTGGGTGGGTGTGTGTGGTAGTTACATTTGCAAGGAAATGGAAAACCTACCTATTCTCTTCATACCCTTAATTGCTAAGAAGTAACCATCATCCACACTGAGTCAATCATCCTGCAAGCGTCCTACGCCCAGTGTTCCACAGCACTCAGCTTGGGAGCTCTGGGCCTACAGTCTGGGGTACTGGCCTCTTTCCCATCCTGGTTCTACCTTTGATCATTCTATCTTTCAGTGTATCTTCATTGAAAAATGGAGCAGTCCATTCCATCCATGCTAAGGGAATGGAGTGAGGACATAATGAGACATCTAGAAAGTGAAACCTGCTCCTGGGGGAGACTTGGTAAATGACAATATTTAGGAAAGTAATCTCCAAAAAGGATGTTATCTGAAGCCTCTCCTTTGACTAACTGTGACAGTTCAATGGATCACTGCACTGTGCTTTCTGTCTCTAGAACCAAGTTTCTGGTCTCTACCTGATGGTCACTCAAGGGTATGTTGCTTCAGAGCAAAAGAACTAGAACTGAGGAATAGTAAGCTGGAAAAGGCAATGAGTTCAAAGAGCAGAAGAAAAAACTAGCTCTAATTGTGACACGGAAGGCACTTGCTTCCCTGATTCATCTCACCACCAGTGTGGGGCACAGGCTGCACTTGCTCTGGTTGGACAGAAGGTGAACCTGGTTGCCTAGTCATGTTCTGACCACTGAGGCTCCTTAGCATGTCCAATGCCCAAAACATCTAAGGGCAGCAGACTGCCAGGAGTCAAAAGAGAACTGGAGAAAATGTGGTACCATCTTCTGAGCACAAAACCTCATCCTAACCTCGCAATGGCTAAATCAAGATTGACTAAGCCTTCATAGTGAACAAAAAGACAGCATCTCCAGGGCCCAGCTAGAGGCAAAAACCCAGTGCTAGAGGGAGACCTTATTTCTAAGAGCCTAAAGGATCAGGCTATGAAAGAAAACCACAGAATCCACAGCCACTCAGGGAACACCACTGGAAAGTTACAGGGGCAAGCATGGGAAAATAGTGCACTGGGGACCTTCTTGTGCTAGACAATATTGTCCCTTATCTTCACCTTACACATAAGGGAGATGGGGAGGGACAGAGGCAAAACCCTGTGTCCTCAGCTTCGTTGGAGACCACTGAACTATCCCTTTTCCTATTACACTTGGAAGAGAGTCAGGAGGAAGGTCATGTTTTGTAGCTCCACACCCCTTTGTAACAGAGGCAGCTCCCGGTAATACTAGTTAAGGGGCCAGGGTGCTTGGGCCTGGAAACCTATCTCTGTTACTTACATTCCTCATTTCTTTGTATCCTGGGTCTGCCAAAATGTCAGGAAGTTTTTCATAATTTTTCACCAGTTTTTCTCACTCCTGACCACCTTCCGCCAATACACATGCTATAGACCATGTCCGTTCTCTTCCAAAATTATTGAAATGAGCAAGATTTACTCCTGTTATTTTTTTAACGCATCCATCTGTTCTCTCTCTCTCTCTTCCTCCCCCTCAGTGGTTTTCTTTGTTCTTCTCTTTTCTCCATCATCTTCTCCCCACTGTTTCCCGTCCACCCCGCTTTTTGCTTTTTCTCCTTTGCCACTCTCTCCCCACCGCTTCCTCAGCCTTACTTCCTGGCCCAGTTTGCTCATAAAACCAATAGCTAAAACGACAAGTCAAAACAACCCACATGTCTCAAATGACCTGGAGCGCCTCATCCTTGCACAGAAGCCCTCAGCATCAACCTGGACCTGGTGCCTCACAGCTGCCTGATTAAAGCACCCAGGGAGGTTTTGTCTGGAGATGATTTTATAGTGTTTGCTGAAGGGGGTAGTTGTGTTTGTCTCCGTGCCAAAATGAAGCAGAGCTTTTTGGAACAGGAAGTAGAAAATAAAAATCTCAGCCAGCCCCTTTTAGTATTGTTCAGTGTGCCAGCAACTTGATGCTTTTTCAGTGTGGGAGGCAAGTGACTGCAAATGCCGCCCTCCACGTTGGCCCAGGCTTCCTCCTGGCCAGCGTCCTCCTCAGCACAGTAAGGGCCACTCTCAACAGGAGACAGCTGAACAATGGGAAATGGGCTTGGAGCCTTCCACCCAGACGCAGAGGCTGAATATGACTTCTACCAGTATCAGTAGTGTTATTCAGCATAAAGGGGACAGGAGGGAACCTGAGCGTTTGTAAAGATGGCTTTAAAGAAGGGAAGGAGTGAGCCAGGGAAAATTTTTATCTATTCCTGCAGCCAATGGCCTTAGGAGCCACCCAGGGTGGGGAAGGGAAGGAAGAAATGAGCTGTTATTAGCATTTGCAATTCTATTTCAAGTCATAGAATTAAACCCATGTCTGGGAGAGACCGAGATTATCTGGCCCCACACCTTATCTTTACAGATGAGATGACAGATCCAGAAACTGCTTGTTCACTCTCTCTCCAATTTGCCTCCTCTGAAACAAGACAAGAGTAGCCACGTCAGACCCTCTGACAGCTTTCTACCACCTCACACATCTGCTTTACAAACAGATGAGCAATGCCCCAGGCCCCAGGATTTTTAACAAAAGGTGCTTTGAACTTAGCTCCACAGATCTTGGGGGCCCCAAGGAGGGAGTGGCAGCTCATTCGCCTAAGGATGAACACAGGCTTTGAAGAATCTGATCCTTTTTCATAAGCTTGGCAAGAGGGTGAGGGTATCTGTCCATCAGTTCTATTATATCATTTACCTGCAAATATTACACTCCTAGACTATGTTGTCTAGCCCTGGTCTTCATATGTGTAGCTGTTGGGAATATTTTTTTCCCCAAATCTTTTGCTAATTTCTGTTTCCACCATTTCCCACTACCTCGGGTTACCTCTGAGCAAAAATAAAGTCTAAGGAAAAGATTCTGGTGCACGTGACATGTTATGGGTGAACTCTGATGAGGAAAGGAGGGAGAGAAACAGGGTAAGGTAGAGGAAGAAGTGAGGCAAAGACGCCTCTCAGACCCTGACCTGGACTTGATCCACAGGGGTTCTGGAGATAGACAAATTACAATGCAAAGTTTTCCTCACCTTTGCATCCAACATTTGGTGCTCACATATGAATCCACCATTGAAAGTGGGCTTTCCCAGAATGGGGTATGTGCCATTTGCAGGGCCAAGCAGCTGAAGATGGCAGGGGCCAGGGCTGGGGGTGCATCTGGGAGCCTTCAGCAGCCCACTCTCCCAGCAACTGGGGGATGGGGACTTCAGTGTGATAAATGGTACCTGGGCAAGGTGCCGACATCATTCACTACAGTTGGAAAGCCCAGAGTTAGAAATCTTCATGTAGTTTTTGATGGATCCTGCCTCACAATGCTCTTTCCTATGCGCCTAAGCCAAGCAGGAGCAGAAGTGAAATTTTGTGCCCTTCCCGTCTCTCTGTCACCCAATGCCAGACTTATCTGGTCTTGTCCTCACCTCTAAGGTCCACTGTCCTAGTGCAAGTCCCATCACCCCTTACCTAGACCAGTTCTTCAGCCTCCCCACCAGGTTTTCTGCTTCTGGTATTACCATCCCTAACATATCTTCCTGCCAGCTACAAATGAAACTGAGCAATTAGTGCCTATCACTTCCTGCTTAAATCCTTCCAAAGGCACACCACTGTCCTCAAGATAAAGCCCAAACTCCTTCACACGGGCAAATCAGTCTCCCCGTGGCTTAACCAGATTGCATGTTCCCTCTTCCGTGCCCCAACACTGTATTCTCCAACCTTTCTTTTTTTTCTTTCTCTTTCTTTCCTTCTTTCTCTCCCTCCCTTCCTTTCTTTCTTCTCCAATCCAAATATGCTTTTCTGTTTCACATCTCTGTGCCTTTGCACAGTGTTTCCACTACCTACGATACTGTTATCCCCTTATTTACCTTGGTATCATTTGTCCATTTTCCTAGATTGAATGTAAATGCTTCTTCCCGACCTGAAAACGTCGTCGGAGAGTAGATTTTAAGTGTTCTCACCGCAAACAAAAGTGATCAGTGAGATAATGCATGTGCAAGTTAGCTTATTTAGCCATTCTCCAATGTGTGTGTCTGTATCAAAGCACCATGTTGTATACTATAAATATATGCAAATTATTTGGCAATTTAAAAATTAAAAAAAAAAACTTCATCCTGCCTGAAGCCTTCTTAGACCTCACAAGCTGTCACTTCCCCCGTATGGGTCTCTATATCACAATTTCTACATTGTGTAGGCATTATTATTTTATTAGTCAATAACCCTAGTGGGCCATGAGTTTTCTGAAGATTTAAACCATACCTTATATTTGTTTCCCCTTCTTCTTCAATGCCTCACATATGGTAGGCATTCACAGATCTTCCTTGAAAAAAAAGGGCAACTCTATATAAGGACCTGAATACTTCATCTCTATATTTTATCACCAGTATTCTTGGTGGTCAGCACCCCTTCATAGATGCTCATGATGGAGTGGTTTTCTAACTTCATGATACTCATACTATGCATAACCATTCCTATCTCTAAGTCATTGCTTAAATATCCCAAGACCTTGAAATATTTTCTTTCCTCTATCCAAATCCTATGCATTATTGGGTCATGGTCCAACAGTTATCCTACCAGAAATGTCCCCTACTAAATGTTAAATATGTGACTTTATTTTTCTTCATTAGACAGAGAAAATTCAAATTGTACCACAATCTTGGTACAGAAAGCAAATCTCTTTATAACTGTTGGAATAATGTCCCTTTAAAGTATAGGTAAAGAGTGAGTAGTCCCAGTTTTTCTGTAAGAAGAAGACTAGCAAAGCTATTTTCTTCTGCAAGTCATGGCAAACATTACCAGCATTCACCAATACCCAGTTCTAATCTTCCTGAGGACCTGGGGGATCATGCATCATAGGTCCTTGTAGTTATCTGGGACATTAACTAGATCTGGCAAGGAAAGCAGAGATGAAATGCACCTTTATTACTTCAGAGCTGATGCAGGGAAAAGCCTGTGTGCCATTATCCAGCCACCCTCTATTCCAGTTCCTGTGATACTAGAGAAGGCCTCTTATTATGAGCAACCTGATTCTCTGAGTCAGCACCCAGAGAACAGCTGCCTTAGAGAATCATCTGGACCTCCGGACGACTTTGCAAGAAACATAAATAGAATTCCCTTGACTAAGTCCCTGAGGCTTTGGAATTGTTGGTTTCTGTAGCCGATCCCCTCCTAACAGGATATTTGGAAAAGAAACTGGCCCACTATCTGTGTGGACAAGAATAACTTTGAGTTGCCTGGCATGGTGGCTCACACCTATAATCCTAACACTCTGGGAAGCTGAGGTGAGAGGATCCTTTGAGCTCAAGAATTCGAGATCAGCCTGAGCAAGAATGAGACAAATCTCTACGAAAATGAAAAAAAAAATAGCTGTGTGTGGTGACAGGCACCTGCAATCCCAGCTACGCTGGAGGCTGAAGCAGGAGGATTGCTTGAGCCCAGGAATTTGAGGTTGCAGTGACCTGAACAATGAGGCCATTGTCTTCCACCCAGAGTAGCAGAGTAAGACTCTGTCTCAAAAAATAAATCTTAAAAAAAAAGAATAACTTTGAGTCATAAAGTGGTTAACCCCAGCAATCATCTTGATCTAGTGCTCCCAGGCTAGCCATGTCCTAATGAACATATCTGCATATGAAATAGAAAAGCCCAATCCTGAGAATCATAGATTTGAGCAGCCAAGGGTGCTGTGTACTCTCCTCAAGTGCGGCATAGAAGAAATGGGATTTTTCTTTCACATGAAAGACCAATGCTGTCTGTGCTAGAACCTGGACTAGCAAAAACTCCCAGTGATAACTGGGAGTGACCAGTTATCTATTGGAGTGGGCAGGCGGGACAGTGTGGCTGATTCACATTAAGCTCCTTGATTTTGCATGACAGCCATGCTTCCTCAGTATAAAGATATATTCCATATTTTGTTTCCAAACCTTGAAAACTAGAAAATCCCAATCGTTTATGTCCTTGGAGGACTGGAGACATCTTTTTTCATGATGTCCCTACTGACCACTTCTGCATTTCTCTCAGCACTTAGAAGATCCTGGAGTGAATCTGGTTCCAAAGTCCACCAAAAAGCAGCCTAAGCTCTAAATAATGGCCAGAGAAAAGCTGGGTTTCAAGGGATCTGGGAGTTCCAGATCATGCCCTGCCTCTCCACAATGTAGAAGAATAATAGCCTAAATGTGATCAGAAGTAAGCCAACTATAGAATCTATGATTCATTCAACACATTTTTACTGAATGCCTATTGTGAAGTAGACAATATTCTGGATGTTAAGAATTGAGCATTGGCCAGAGCCATAATCCCTGATAACACAGAGCTTATGTTCTGGGGCTGGGGAGACCCAGTAAAGAAAACAGATGAACAAACGCTTGTATCAGCGAATGTCAGATTGTGCTAAGTGTCATGAAAGTCATAAAACAATGGTGTCATACCCATGGAGTTGATTTAAGGATAACTGCTTAAGATCGACTGGTCAGGAAGGTCCTTTCAGAAGAGGAAACTTTGTAACTAAACCTACATTATAATAATGATGCACACAATGATTGTGGGCTTTCTTTGTGTCAAGAAACATTCAAAGCAAAGATGGGCATGGTGGCGCACATCTGTGGTCCCAGCTACTTGGGAAGAAGCTGAGGTGGAAGGATCACTTTGAACTCAGACATTTAAGACCCCATCCACCCCAAAAAGGTAAAAGACACTTCATATGTATGAATTATCTCCATCCTCTGAACAACTTCACAAAGTTGGTACCACCATTTCTATTTTACTAATAAAGAAACTGAGACAGAGAAGGGTTTAGCTACTTATCTGACAGCACAGCCAGAAAGCGGGGGAAGCAGCCTTCTAACCCAAGCAGCCAGACTCCAGCACCTGCTCATAGACATTATTCTGTACAGTCTCTTAACACAAATACGACCTGAGAAGATTCCAGTAAGAACACCAGGCCCAGTGTAGAGCAACTAGAAAGTTCCTGTTTGGAAAGCAGACTCTGTTTCACAGCAGTCTCTACTGGAACTACTCAGTCATTTCCCATGCTGCCCAGCCCCAAAACAAGTATTAAAAATCATGGTCATTTCCAAGGCCTTTCACCATGGTCCCTGATAATCTCCAACAAACTATCACACAAAGAAGATGTTGCATATTTTACACGATCTTGATATAAAGCCCAACATAATTACTCTCTGAAATATTTAAACCCTGTTATGGCTCCCCCAACCATCCGGAACCTTATAAAAAGCTTACTTCATTTTGGCAAAGCTTCTTGCAAGATAAACACAAGCCTACTCAAAGAAGTCTTAATTCAATAGCGTTCAAAACATGCCAGCAGCTGGTCAAGACAAACCTGGGGGATCGATAGAGACCTGATATGCTTTGAACACTTCCGTTCAACAGATATTTACTGAGAAGTCCTCGGAGAGCTAAAGCTGTGCTGGACATGAGAGGAATACAGAAATAAGGATATTGATAATAATATTCAGGATCTTGCCTTTCAAGTTTACAGTTATAGCAACCTCTGGTGCCCTGCTTGGCGTGGTGAAAATTTACTCCAAATTACTAAAGAGGTGGCAGAATTTGGGATCTGGAAAATAAGAGAGAGCCAGGCATATGCTCTGAACCTTGATCATGAAAAATAGTCCAGACTATTAAAGGGTTCAGCAATATTCAAAAAGTGTTTTTCTCTCCATTTTGGCAAAACATAATCATTTCAAGGACTGACAGGATATAAAATACAAAGCAAAAGGAAAACTACAATAAAGTTTATGCCCCATAATCCAGCTGCAGGGCTGTGGGAGAGCTGAAAGCAAGGCTTCCTCCTCTGCAGGCTGAGGCCTTGCCAAGTACTAAACACCACAGGGGTGCCTGGGCATGCACAGGTGAGAAGAATAAAACACCATCTCTGGGACATAATATAATATACAGGGTGGTCATCTGTTGGGGGTGTGGGGAGATATTTCTGCTGACCTCTCAATCTCAAAGCCGGTGGGCTGTATCCAGAAAGCATGCCAAATGCTAAATGTGTATTAACAAGAGACCAGAGATTTTTCTGAGCAGTAATTATCAAACTTGCATCTGCATCTCAATCACCTGGAGGACTTATTCAAACACAAGATTCCTGGGCCCACCCCCAGAGTTTCTGATTCAGTAGATCTGGTGAAGCCTGAGCATTTGCATCTCTAATATCCCAAGTGATGCTGATGGAGGAGTGATCCCAGGAGCCCACATTGAGAGCTGCTGCTCAGTGCAATGGGAGGAAATAAGGGATTCCCAAAGATAGAACGACTTTTGTAGCAGGGTCCAGGAAAGTGTATGCATGGGACTGCCCACCAAAGGCTCTTCTCCGCTGAAGCAGGAAGGGACTCATGCTTAGAGCACACACGGTATGCAGCACTGTGCCATGTACTGCCACAGTAGACATTTCACTTAATCCCACAAAAACCCTAGAGCTAGGTATCATGTTCCCATCTCAGATGTAAAACCCAAGGCCCTGAGAGGTAGACAGACGAAACAGATTTCAAATCTATCAAACACAAAAGGACATGGATCTTTCCTAGAGCATTTAGCATTCAGGTGCTGTCTATTGTGACATTTCAAACAGATGCATCACTAAAATAAAAAAGAAAATTTCCAAGATAGTTGCAATGCTCGGTAAACAAGGTTCTTCCTGCTAGGTAGACTTGTTTGTTCAAAGCTGCAATCCTTTAGGAGGCTGCTGCAGTCTTGAGGACTATCAAAGGGTTGCTTTACTGGGTCCCTGAGAGGCTGCTGTCAAAAGCCTAAGGACAGGGATGCCAGAAATCCTCCGCTCATCCATGAGGACCCTGCCACAACCACCACCTTCACTGTCAGTGTCAGCCTGACAACCCTATGGGGCATACCATCCATTAAAACGAATAAGTAATAACCAGGAGCTATTATTTCTACAACATTAAGCCAACACAGACACATACATAAAGCACAGGCTTTGGCCCTTGTTTTTACAACACAGCCCCCCTTTTTATCTGCTTATGAACTCTGGGAGATTTCTACTCAAGTGACTCCTCCACTGACCACCGCAGGGTGGTGAAGGGTGTGGTCATCATTTAAGACCTATAGCACCTTTTTCTCCTTTGAGCTGTTCAAGTCTGTTACGCCTTACAGGTTGATTTAAAACCAAATACGGTGTGTGGCCGCAGATAACATCATTAAGTAAAATGACCTAGACACACCAAGAATGTTCTCTGGATCCTGGGGAGATGGGCTCCAGAGACCATCAGGGCTCTGTGGAGCACCTATCTCTTCTTGTTCCCAATATACCACTCTCTGGGACCTTTGCCCCACCTGTGGAGTATAAAAAGGTAGGAAAGCCTGAGGGTGGAGTTCTGATACTGATGAGGTCTGTGAAGTTCCATTTCAGGGACAACTCAGACTTCTGTTTTGCTAAACTGAGAGCCGTCACTCAAAAATTCGCCGAACTGTGTGTTCTTTGGGCAAGCTAAGCAGGTAGTATTTTTCCAACCATGATCAGCAGGACCCTAGGTAGCAGGAAAAGCCTGGAATTGGCTTTGTTATAATATAATGGCCGAATAAGTCGACATTGTTGAAATAACTTAGGGGACCTGGAAAAGTAGACTCGGACCCCCACTTAGGTTAATTAATTGGTAATTTATTTTACCTTCTGCAGGGGCTGCTGCTCTGAGAGACAGTCAGCACCCAGTGAGAGTGTGAGTTACCTTTTACAGGCTTTGTGTAAGCATATTACAGAAGTGAAACATGGCTGGTTAAGGGGGGTTACAACTCAGGTAGTCATAGATACAGCAATGGAACAATAATCAATACAGTTTTAGTTGACAATGGACACATTTCATATCACAATGGATATGGTTATACAATAGTAATTAATCAAGTCTCAGTGAGTTTTCCACCATTGTTCATCTACTGAGAACTTAGGGGTTTTGTGAAACTTGGGACTTTTTTTCCTTGTACCTGAAGCTTGTTCTTGGCAACCCTAGGGGAAAGAAGGAGGCCTAGGAACATGGCTAGGAAGCATGTTCTCGGCCACCCTGGGGGGAGGAGGGACTTGCCTTGTTCCTGGAGTTGACTCTGGGGGGGGAGGGAGAAGGGAGGAGGAGGGAAATGGGCTGGAGAGGGCGGGGAGAACAGGTGAGGGTGATGGTCAGGGGAAAGAGGGCTGGGTTACAACAATTGTAAGTGGGCAAAAGAGGAAATGCCAAGATTTTGGAGATGCTAATATTGGTATGCTCCGAGACTACATGGGTTTTCTGGACTACCTCCCCCCACCCTTTCCCAAGGGCATATGTAAACATATTTTGGCCCATCGTTGTCTATTAAGCAAATATGTCATAACGTTCAGAAGGCAATTTGATAGTGAGAATCTAATGCCTTAAAAATGTTTATAGCTGGAGGTCCAGTAATTCCACTCCTGGGAATTTAGCCTGAAGAAGTAATTCTAATGCATGAAAAGCTTTCTCTGCAATGTTATTCATTATAACAATGACTCAATTGACACAAAATAAATATCTAACTGTAGTGAAAAGTAAAACCCTGATATTCTGGGTTTTCAGTTTGATCTTGTTGGGAAGGAATCCTTAAAACTTATGTATCTAAAATTCCCACAATCAAATATAAAAAATAAGGAACAGCTATGCTTTGAAGTATAAATAAATAAAACTATTTTCAAAATGTAATAACATGAAACATGTTTACAATGTTATAATAACTTTATACATGGTGAGATGGTCACTTTCCTGGAATCATTAGAAGCTGCCATGTTCTCAAACAATAATCATTTGAAATCTCCTAATATTATCAATCTTGAGAAAATGGTGGAAATGGGAAATAAAGACACGTAGACAACTCCGCATAAAGATTACAAACTGAGAATATCTGATTTTCTTCCTTTCCAAAACCCCACAAAGGCTGTGGTGAAGGTTTTGTTTCGTTTTGTTTTAATGGTATAATTTTACTAGGGTGGAAAGAACATGGGAAGAGACATGAGCAAAATGTTGAAAATTGCAAAGCTAATGGAATATGGGCACAGAGCAATTGACCTTACAAGAGTAGGAATCTTAATTTTAAAATGGCAGCAGAGAATCCAAGACCAACTGGAGCATGAGGGCAGAATCTTCAAAAAGCTCAAGTACTATGAGCTATAAAACAAGTTGAGAATCCACAATCCAAAATCTAAAACTTCCTGAACAGCAACATGATGCCTCAAGTTACCCTGAACATGTTATTTTTCACTGCATTAATAGTGTGGCATATATATTTTTACTGCTAAGTACTTATGGGTGAATAAGTGTAAAAAAATGCTTATCAGTAGCACATAAATTTAGAATCAGGAATGATGGCGATGCCAGGAAAATACAGATTGTCCTCGTGGGTGGATGACATAACAACACCTTTTCTTTCTGATGGTCCAGCATTCACCAGCTTTGCTTCTTGCACAAAATTATTAAAACATATTGTATAAAATTACCCTTGGGCTATTTGTATAAGATATATATGAAATTCATGTTTAGACTTGAGTACCATCCCAAACATATTTCATTATGTAATATACAAATATTCAAAAATCTCTAGGTCCCATCCTCAGCCCCTCAGTGCAGGGTGATATTTCCACCTGGGAAAAAGTCTGGAAGTTTCTGAGAAGGTTAGGCAGAAGTCCCTGGGCTGGCACAGATGAGGGTGAGGAAACCAAAGTAGTGGAGTTAAGTAAAGTTATGCATACTGAATATAGAATCTAGCCCCTTCCCTCTCTCTAATCTAAATTCTAGAATCTTAAGAAGTACACCATTCCTATTCCCTGTAGGGATCAGAGTCCACACACACATACAAAATTTGATATTCCATTGTTGAAAACATAATCCACTCTAGCCAGTTCGGGCAGGACAGGGTCTAGCAAAAGACACTTAGTAGACACAGAAACTGAGCAACTAGAGTGCTTATTCAAATCTGTTGTATGGTATCTACTGAGGCAAGACCCAGTGTTTAAGGTTGAGTTATTCAGGAAAAGAAGCTGAGATGGAGTTTGGCGTTCAGGATATTCATTAAATTTCACACGATGAAATAAAGGGGAAAAATAAAGGATTAAGCTGAGGGAGCGGGTGGGATATGCTTCAGACCCATTAAATCCTTGGTCGGCCCCCCAGTCACACTGCATCACGTGTGATGTATTGCAGTTGTTCCCTCACTATAGCAACTGTGAACCTATTGCAACTAGAAATTCCATCCCAGAAATATACCCAATAGATATGTGTATGATGTATGTACATTTTCAAAAAGAAATATACACAGGCTGTGCTTGGTGGGTTATGCTTGTAATGCCAGTACTTGGGGAGGCTGAGGCAGGATTACTTGAACCCAGGAGTTTGAAACCCACCCAGGCAACATAGCAAAACCCCACAATACCTCAAAAAATAAAAAAAAGAAGAAGAAGAAGAAAAAAAAGGAGAAGGAGGAAGAGGAGAGAAAGAAGAAAGGGAAGGAAGGAGGGAGGGAGGGAGGAAGAGAAGGTATGCAATGTTCACAGCTGCACTATTAACAATCACCCCAGAAAACTACCAGAGGCCTACAACAATAGAACAGATAAATGGTTTGCAATACAGCCATACAGTGATGTGTACAAACTAAAACCACATGCAACAATATGGATGAACCTCACAGCATTGAGCAAAAAGGCCAGGCATAGAAGAACACATAAAGTATGACTCTCTTTACATAAAGTTCAAAAATACATAAAAACCAGTCTAGGGGCCAGGCGCAGTGACTCATGCCTTGTAATCCTAGTACGCTGGGAGGGGGATGGCGGGTGGATTGCTTTAGCTCAGGATTTCAAGACTAGCCTAAGCAAGCGTGAGACCCTGTCTCTACTCAAAAATAGAAAAATTAGCTGAGCGTGGTGACATATGCCTTTAGTTCCAGCTACTTGGGAGGCTGAGGCAAGAGCATCACTTAACCCCAGGAGTTTGAGGTTCCTGTGAGCTATGATGCTATGGCATTCTAGTCTGGGGCAACAGAGTAAGGCTCTGTCTCAAAAATAATAATGATTTCGAAAAGAACAATCTAAGCGGTTCCACGTTGTAGTAGTGGCTATTTTTGTACAGGTAGTGACAAGAATGAAGTACCCTTCAAGGGCCTTCTGGATTTCTCTTTCTTAGTCTGGAGGCTAGCTACTGTGTGTTTTCTTGGAGAAAGATCATTGAACTGCATACTTACAACAGACGTATCTCTAGCTATGTATGCTATGCTGTACATCAATAAAAAATTTTTAAATTATTGGGAGGCTCACAAAAAGGTAAAAGGTAGTATACAGTTCACAACATTTCTGGGAGGACCAAGAACAAAGTAACTAGGGCTATTGTAGTGGGGAAAAACATTCAAGCGGAGGGAGAAGGTGGCACACCACAGAACAATTTAACGAAAACTTCTCTATACCTGAGTGCTTCTCAACACCCAGGGCAGTGGGTACTGGATACTTGATATGCCACCAAAGCTGGTACAGGAGGATCAGATGCTTCTGCGACAGGGCTTACCAGCTCAGATCTGCCTGTGTATGACTAACACCTCACATTACTCTTATTTGCATCCAGGTTTATTTTAAGTACAACCGCCTGGCAGAATGAAGGTCACGTGAAAATCTTAGATGCAAGGGCGACCAGGAAATGTAGTTTTTAGTTTTCCAATCCCTACAATAAGTCAAAAGTGGAGTGGAGGGGTGCCAGTGAGCTTGTCGACATTATTAACTATTGTTACAATTGGTGCTTTTATGATGGTAACACTACACTTTTAAACCAAATTCTGCCTAATGCAATAGTTTTCCTCCTTATTACCTATATCTCATCAGGTGAAATTCAATGCCTCGCACAGAAAATGTGATGGACTTTCAGCAAAGTGAGTCATGGTCATGAAGATTTCTTAGGACAGTTAAAATTCCCAGGAATCTTTTCCTGAGTCCCACCTTCTAAGAAAATGAGCACCGGTTCATAAAAAGAAAAAGGGATAGGTCTTTTCTGACTCACACTTTTTTTCCATTGCCTCTTGCATTTCCCCTATGCAGAAGAGTCCCAGAAAAATGGAAAAGAACTTCTAGCTGAAGAAAAGATATCTAGTCCTGAAAATCTGGAGGACCTGGCTGACCTGACTGTGAAATGTAAGTGCCGAGCATCAAATGCTGGCTCCAACAGGGGACAAACGATCCTTTTGAATCAGCAGATATAGAGGAAGTGAAAAGCTGTGGCTGTGGCAAAGATCAACCAGTAACTGGGACTTCGTGATCAGCCTCAGCTACTTTCTTCTCCCGCTCTGCTTTGTCCCAGAACCCCCAACATGGCCTTATCTGAATCTTGAGTCCATCTGTACAAGACCACAAGATGCATGAGCAGCCTCAGCCATGCTGTGAGAATCTGGATTTAGTTGTGCAGCCCAATATCTAAAATCTCATGAGCTAGGGATTAGCCAAGGATATCCAGTCATCACCAGGGCCGTATTCTCCCCTGACCATGCTCCCTCTACCCTGAAGACAGGCACAGATGTCTGATTCCATTTTCCATTCCCACTAGAGCTCCCAGATTTTTTGGCCTAGCCACATCTCCACCTCTGCCCCGACCACTCTCAGCTGCTTCCTGAGGTCTGCTCATAACAGCTGGCTAGTCTGTCATCATATTAGTTTCTAGCCGCATTTTACATATCATCTACCTGTTACTACGTCTTGCTGACAAAGCAATTCATGCAAACCAAAGCCACTGCCTTGAAAACACAAAGATCCAGTCCTCAGCCAAATCAGATACAAAACTCTGATTTCTTCTTCTTCCTCTTCCCCATCAACCCATGAAACAGGTCCCAGTGGTCATTTTGAAGCTCTCCACTTAACTTGACAATAGAGTCACTGGCCCACAGGGGCCACCTCTGTCGGTTCAGTACATGACAGATCACCTATTTGCTTTCCTCATGTTAAACAGCAGCAGCAGTAACAGCTCCTCTTTATAAATAGCTATGTGTAAAGCTGGGCTGTGTGCTTCACAAAAATCAGCCCACTTAATCCTCATGACAACCCTGCACGGTTGGTACAATTATCCCTCCACTTTATACATGAGGGATAGAGAGAGACAGGATCAGAGAGGCCAAGGGACGCCAAGTCACACAGGAGGTTGAAAGCACTTTTTGTGACATGAAACAACACCCTGCACCCTACGTGTGCATCTCCTGGATGAGCAGTGGAGACATACTCTGTGCTCTGTTGACGAGATTTTCACAGAGAGGCTGCAAAGCCACTGAATGAGGGGTGTGCCCAGAAAGAAGGGTCATTTCTCCCCACATTCATTCCCCAAGAAATAGAGGGGTCCTCACATAGGAGATAGAAACCAAGGGGGCAAGCAGGAGAGGCACACCGAAGCTTTCATGTCTGTTTCCTCTTGACCCTGGACTGGACCATTTAGTCAAGTGTGGATGACAGAGGCGGCCGCATCACCCCTGCTCTACACAGGAGCATCGCCTCCTCCCCACCTCGCTGTGTCCTTCTGCCTACGACAATCTCTGTTTTCTCTACCTATGGAAAATTACTTCATTTGAGAAGCCTGATCCTCTATCTCCCTTGGTTCTGAAGAATTAATCTTTTTTTTTCCCCTTTGTGCTCTGTCATCACAGTGCTGTATTATAACCAAGTGTTTATAAAGAGGCAGTGTCATATTGTGGGAAAAGCTTTGAAACAGGAGTTTTCATGACCTGGATTATGGGGCTGTCACTTACTAGCTCTGTGATCTTAAACAAGGCTCTTGCTCTCATCTGTAAAATGCAGATAACACCGCCTCATCTGCTTTGCAAACAGGGCTAAATGAGATGTTTGTGGAAGTACTTATAAATTCTCAAGCCTACTGTCTGGCTTGGTGGCTTTTGTTTTTGTTTGGTTTTTTTGTTTTGTTTCATTTTGTTTTTTGCTTCTCCTTCTAGACTGTGAGGGTGGAGACCTGTCTGAAGGGGTTTTATATTCCATTTGGTGCCCACGGAGAGTCTGCCGGCTCCAGCGCTCAACGGGGGTGGGCTTTCAATAAATGTTTATTGAAATTAAAATAATACAACTGTGAAAGGTGGGATCTCTCGTCCTTAACACACAAGATTTAATCACCACATCTCTCTCTCCCCCCGTGTGTGGATGTGTGTGCGTGTTTCACTCCTGATGTCATCCTTCCTTCTGAGCTGTGGCATTCCAGCCCTGCAGAGAAATTCTGAAGCTGATTGACAGAGCCAGACAATGACTGCAAAAAAGAAGTCATTTCTCCAGGTTGACGCTGCCAGCGGGGTTTTGTTGTTGTTGTTCACCTGGACCCACTGTGGCCAGCCCTGCGCCTTTCAAATCAGGACAGACCCAGCCTGATGTGCAGGCTCTGGAGAGCAGCAGAAGCGAGACTGAGATCCATACCCCAGCTAGGTGGGTCGGCTCAAAGCCAGATTCCACGAGGCTCAGTGCCGCCTGCATTCAAGGCTTCTGTGCCCAAATGAAGTCGGAGTTCACAAATAAGACCCAGTCACTCATCTCTGACATTCTCTTTGGAGTGATATGAAGAATTATCTGGCACTGTGCAAAATAGAAAGGTTTCCAGTTCAGGGCCAAGTCACAAAGAGCAGTGACTCCTGGTCAGTCTGTAGATGTATAGGTGGGTCATCGACAAGATACGATACACAATTTCCTATGTGGGTGACTGCAGGACATTAAAGGTGATTCTTCTCCATCCCGCTGATACAAACTCATGGTGAGGCAAAGAAAGAACAAAGAAAGCAAGCTACCCACACAGACCCAGATTCTACGATGAGCTTCTTATGTATGTTCTCAGCTGATTGTTTTAGCCCCTCTCTTCTTCCTCCTCATTTCATAAACATTTATGAAGTATCTTCCACTAGCTAATTATTCTACTAATTCCTAGACTTAGACTGGAACAAGACAGGCCCCCACATGAAGGTACCTGCAGCCTGGGGAAGGACTGCCTGTAAAAGGGTCTAGCCAGGCACACAACGGGGGCTCTTTCTGTAACAGGTTTGTTTTTTTTTCTTTTTATCCCTGTCTCCCATATTATAATCTCAAGCAGATATCTGAAATGTTACTATGAAAGCTTTATTTCTCTAATTTAGGAGTCTAAACCTTTCATCGTTCACACTCATTTTTAATTTCCCCCATGAATCACATCTTTGATGGGTTTTTGAATAACAAATATTTGGAGTTTATAAATTATTCTTTAGTGCATGTTCACTCAAATTACCGCACTGAGTTGATAGAATTAAAGTTCAAGCAAAGAAACTGTATGCTAAGTGACTGTTTGTTTCGTGGGTGTTTTTCAAATTCAAAAATAGTTGAAGGCTCTCCTTTACCATTTGTACAGAATCTTAGTGCCCAAGAACCTAATTTGTAAGCCACCACTATCTGTGGCTTGTTTCCCTGTAATATACATTCATCCCTATAGAAAGTGTTTTTGCCTCCAATTCATTGCCTACATTTTGGTGTCTGTCAGTTTATGCTTTTTACCCAAAAACAAACTTTGATGGGGCAAGAGAGATTGTACCAAGTTAGGAGCAGATGGTAACTTCAGAATTCTAATAGTAAGGAGCAAGACGAAGAACTGGCAGCGTACTCATCAAAAACTAACTCCGCCCATTTTCGCTTTGCCCATGGCCAGCTCTTGGAAGAACTTACTAAACAGTTTCAGATATTGCTACCCAGATGAGTTGTTTATGCTTAGGTAAAAAGGAGCTACCATTACCTTTACCACTCTAAATTGCCCATCACACACACACACAAAGTCCTTCAAGAGAAATGCTTACAAGGTCAGACAATTTAGTTCACAAACTTGTCCTAGAAAAAGTGCTACATGTCTTGTAGCTGAATATCACTGCAGTCACCTTTGAAGTGCTATGAAACCATAACAGCACCTAATTGTCCAACTTTGTATATGTGTGCAGCAAAAAAAAAATGCATATGGATCTGCACTTATTCATATATATTTCTAGGAGTGATCAGGGAGCATGTAATGTTAACATTGAGGGTCTCCCTGCCTAAAACATCATCACCCCATCACACCCCCAAAAACAATGACAAACAGTCATTAGATGAAGTTTCCTTGAATGTTAATGGTCTAGAGAGAGCAGTTTGCAAAGAATGAGAAAAGATGAGCAGAGCCCACCTTCCTTCAAGATAATTTTATTTAGAGACTTAATCCCCCTTGCCCTGGTCATAATTCAGTAAAGATTACCCTCGCCAATAGAAGGTTAGAGTTCTGCCCAACACCACAGCAGAAAGAAACCCTGGGTTTGTGGTTACCCTTGGAGTTGATTTCCCTGTTCTTCACGCTTTTACAACGTCTTTGGGATGGAACAGTAAGAATGCCTCAGGTACCTGTATGTAATAACTAGCCCCCCATTGTTTCTACTTATGCCCAATAGGAAAAAGTAGTCTTTTTCAAGGATAAGGTACCCAGTTCTACATAAATGTATAGCCCAGTTGTAACTAATGAGAAGTTCGCGTGAAATTGCAAGAAGAAAACAGGAGTGAGGTAAACCCATAACGCACTGGGCAGGATCAGTATTTGAAGCCCCCTCTGAATTCTCCTTTTCCAGGGCTGTTTATAATACCTGATGCTACTGAAAATCCTGAACTTATTTTAAGATCTATTTTAGTCCCATCCTTTGAAGAGGAACTTCCATTTTAGTTTCTGTTGCAAAATACAAGTGATCTGTATCTATCAGGCTTCTTTCTTTGTTCTCCTTTCTCAAAACAATAACCTGACAAAGAGGTATAAAGACTGAGCTGGGGCACAGTGTCTCTTTCATATTTTTTTAACTCTATTTTCATTGGAGGCATTTCCAGTAAAACTAGTTTCAGTAACATTCTACTAATCTTTTTTTCCCCTAATTTCATTTCCTTTTTAAAAAAAGTTTTCTTTTAAAACTTAAGCTGCAATGTTTGTGAATGTCCTTTTTAAATTCAAAGAAAATGAACCCAGGCGTTTTTTTTGGTGCAGAGAGCAATTCCAGACCCAGTAGGGAAGCGCTTATGACTGAACAAAAACTCTTCTCACACACAAAATGGGAGCTCCCTGCCTGGGGTTCATACATTAATGACTGTATAACTCATTATTATATATACCTCCAAAGCTGAGATTCTCTCCTCTGCTAACCTGCTCTATACTACAGATGTGGAAATGTTAACTGGGGGACAGTTGGTGTGGCTGGAGTTGTTTCTCTCAAGGTCTTTCGTGCATCACTCTTCTGAGCCCTGTGATCCAGCCAACACCAAGTTACCCAGAAGGTTCACCTGCTACCTGGCAGAAACTCCACTCCCATTAACAAAATCATGATTCTTCCCAGGGGTGCCTCTCTCACTTTCTGTCTTAGGGAGTAGTTGATAGGAGCTCTCCAAATGTCAGATGGCTTATAACTTCTGGTTCTGTCTCTGATGTTCTTCTATGAGCACTGTTTCCTGAGGGCTGAGTAATTATGGGGTTTGGGGAGAAATTTAATTTGAAGGAGTAGAGTTGGAAAAGCATAAACTTGCTGGATAAAGAGACCTCACTTCAAATCCCACTTAAATCTTTGAAAAGGTGTTTGATAGTGGGAAAGTCACTGAAAATCCCTCAACCTCAGTTTTCTCATTATAAAGTAGAAGGGAATTTATTTTTAGAAGTGTTGGAGAAATGGGAGATATGAACAATCTGTGGAAAGAACATGGCAGAGTACCTGCACACAAGAAATACTTTGGGTAGGTTGATAGTCCCAATTTTTTCTTCTCTCCCTGATGCCCTGGCCTTTGTCCTCTGATTTTGTAGTCCTTTCTAACTGGGGTGGATTATACTCCTTTTTTCCTTGATTTGAGGCTAGGTCATGTGGCTTGCTTTAGTTAATGAAACTTGAGTCCAGGTGTGCCAATTCCAAAGCCAGGCATTAAGAAGAAACATTCATTTCTATTGCCTCTCTTGCACCTCTTTCATCACCATGAGAAGAGCTTTCCCAGATACTCAGCTTGGGCTCTAGGATAAACATACAGAGAGCAGGCCTGAGCCAGCCTAGTCTGCAGTGAAAAGTAAGCCTGGTCAGACTGACAGGCAAAGCACAGCAGCCCAGCCAAACCCAGCCTAGGCTAGCTGACACTTATCCAAACCACAAATGATCAGGAACCAATTGTTGTTATTATTGTAATTAATTGAATTCGGAGACGACTTGTCACACAGAAATAGCTACATGATACAATACTCACAAAAAATGAGTTTTCTGGTTTAAAATTACATTTGGCTGGCAGCTCCAATACATGATTTCCCATCTATCTCCTCACCTTCTCACTGAAATACTAATAAAAAATAGCAAGAGGTATAAAATAAAATCAAATTAAAAAACAATATTATCACCAAAACTTAAGCTAAAAGACAATCCATGAATCTGGAAAAAACAGGTATAATCCAGAGAAAATTCTATCTAAAAATTAATAACAATTGGACTAAAAATTGAAGAGAAATTCTTCTCTGCTGCATGTTCCCATTCTCAACTATTCTATAATAAAGGCAAAATATTAGCCCCCTTCATTACCCACTCCCCAAATATTCCACAACCAAGTGCCATTTTTGTACACTCAAGATAAATTGTAATACTCAGAAATTATCTGAACAGGAATTAAAGCAATATATATTTCGGTAAATTGCCTATGTGTGACCACATGAGCTCTATAAGAAAATTGCTATAGGCAGGGGCAAAGGCAAGCAGTCTCCTGGTGACAGTGCATTCTATTAACTGTGGATTTTCACATACAATAATCAAGCCCCAATAGTGTGGGAACCACCTCACCAGAGAAAGGAAAATCCTACAAGAAATAAGTACTTGAACTATCAACTATGCATATGTATCTTCCCTTTAACTGAACATCTGATAAATTCAGCCACCGCACAAGTAGACAGAGAATAGAACCAAAAGCTTGGCTTGTTGAAAAATCCCAATAGAAAATATAACATAAAAATAGGACTTATATTACAACAGCAAAATTGAACAAAATTATATAAGCATTCTCCTTTTGATTTACCAATCCCATATCTTAGGAAGATAGTCCTCCCAATACTAGACACTATGTATTCAAGCTTATTCAGAGGACTGGTTAAATAGAGTGTCTCCACCCAGGGGAGTACATGACTACCATACAAAAAGAATGAGGAAAGGTTCTATGCACTGATGTAGAAGTGATCTCTAAGACTTGTCACTGTTAGGTGACAAGTGAAGGAGTCACAGCAACATCTAGAGTATGATAGATTTAACGTAAAAAAATAAACCAGGAAATAACCCCCCACACACACATATACGCAAGATTATTTTGCCAAAAGCAATCTTGGAAAGATAAGCCATATCTAGTAAAAAACAATTTACCTATAGAAGTCAGAGGTAATGGGAAGAGTAATGCGATGAAACGCAGAAGGGTAGAAACAAAAATGTCTCGGTATTTGCTTTTGAACCATATAAATATTTCACATATTCAAAAATAAATAAAGTTAAGTCTACAAGGAAAAATCCCATGTCTACAATTGAAAATAGAGACAAAAGCATTTCAAATGACATTTTTAAACAGTGTTCAGACTGTATATCCTATAAAATAATATAATAACAAAATGCAATGTGTGGGTCCTTTTTTGGATCCTAACTCAGGCAATTCAACTTCAAAAGGACATTTGAAATAATTGAGTAAATCGAAATATGGAAGAAGAACGGGATAATACTAAGAAATTGTTCTTGCGAAAGGTTGAAATGTCATGGTGGTTCCATGGGAAATTTCCTAGAGGTGCACGATGATTAAGGATGAATTGATGTGATATCTTAGAATTGGCTTAGAAGTCAACAAGGAAGAAATTGTGTTTGCAGTATGTTGAAAGATAAGTAAAGCAAACTAAATTGGGAAAATATTGATAGCTATTAAAACTAGTTAATGGATACATGCAGATTCACTTATTAATCCATGTACTTTAATGTATGTGTGAAAATGTAATAAAAGTCTTACTTAAAAATATCGTTAATTATGGGTGAATGTCTTTCTTAAAAAGGAGATTAAAAAGACATAACAAAATGCAATACGAAATGTATGAACCGTGATTCAATTATCTCTTTAAACAAACAGCTTTAAACTGTATTTTAAGGGTAACTGAGAAAATAAGAATGTATTAGCTCATAGGAGAGAATTATTCTTAATTATTTTAAGTGAGATAATAATATTGAGCTTATGTATATATTCTCAAGCGAATCAGGCCAAAGCTTTTAGTGATGAAGTGTACAATTTAACTTCAAATGGTTCAGCAAACATATAATAATATTATCAATTTTTTTCTGTTCAGCTTTAAAAGTTCATAATAAAAACTTAGGGAAAATATTAGTGAATCTAACAAGAAATTGAAAATGATTTTAAAACTCTCAAAACATAAAAGTAATATTAAATAAATGGAAAGATATCCATTGTTCAGAGGTTAAAAAAAAAAAAAAGATGCAAAACTGTAAAGATACCAGTTCTCCCTAAATTATTTTTAGTATAGTTCTAAATAACAATGGTGGTACTTGTTGTTGCTATAGAGATGGACATTTGGGAAGGAAGGGGATAGGGAACCTGAAGAAAGTGTTACTCTCATAACCTGCCACTGGGAGTCAATTAGTTCAACCACCTAAGAAAACTATTAGGCAATAGCTAAGCTAGCAGGTTTGAAGATGAGCATGCCAAGGCCTCAGTGATTCTACTCCTTGAGAAGTTTTCCATACATACTCCAAAAAGAAATATGCAAGAATATTCATAACAATAGTGTGGGCAATAAAACGTTGTTTTTTAAATCTGGAAATAATCCAAATACCCATAAACAGAAGATATAAGTAAACTGTGTTGTATTCACGGAATGGCATATGAACAACAGTAAAAAATTAACATAGATAAATATCATGAGCATAATATTGAGCTAAAGCACCAAGTCAAAAAGAATTCGTTCAACAATATTTAATTTATACACAGTTCAAAAACAGGCAAAGTTAAACAGTCGATTACCATATGTGTAAACACATGTTCAAAATAGTGTTTACATTTAGAGATGACAGTAGGGGACATATAGAACCTGCTAAGTGATACTTCTAAGGAATGTTCTACCTCTCAGGCTACTAAAATCACCGGTGCTCATTAAGCATTACTTATTACTCACACTTACATAAGTGTAAACAAAATGTTACATTTCATTAATGCAATTTTAATTTATATTATTAAATATTTAATTAAAATTTTTAAAAGTTATATTAAAATTTACTAAAAAGTTAACATGTATTTTAATTTGGAAGCTAATTATAAGTAGGAGTAATGAAAGGGGATAGACATATTAGTGAAAAGAATTATAAGCTGTAGCAACTAAAAGCAATTTGATGCAGGAGAGGAATACATAGGGGGAAAACGGAAGAATCCAAAAAATTAAAATTAAAATTATGTGGAAATTTAGTAAATGATAAAGTTGATATATTTTACCAGAGGTAAAACAGTATTGCAACAACTGGCCAGGTGAGGCTGTATGCACCTGTGGCACTGCACTCCAGCCTAGGTGACAGAGGGAGACCTGGTCTTAAAAAAAAAAAAAAAAAAGTGTCTGTGAAATTGAAGACAAATTAGAAAGCTGGGAAAATTCTCTTGCAATACATAGACTAGACAATGGGCTAATATTTTAAATAAGATTTTATATTATTACTGACATTTATTTAGTAGTAATCATGAATCAAGTACTATGCCAAGTGCTTTTATGACATATCTGTTTTAATTGTGGCAAGAAGTCAAAGTTATACTCTTATTTTTCACATTGTATAGGGAATAAAACTGAGATACAGACGGATTAGGCAACTTGTTTGGGTCAGGTGGAACAGCTGAAAGCAGCAAGGTCAGGATGGAAAACATGCAGATGGCACCGGAGGCCCTGCTTGACACTACTTCATGCAACTTATGAACAAGTTCTTAAAAATCAATAAGAAGAAAATAAGGAGCCACGTTTAAACAAAACAAAAGAATAAAGAATGTGGATAAGAAATTTCACAAGATCATGAATATCAGTGGCAATAATCATATAAAGATGCCAAGAAAATACCACCAAGATACCAATACCTACCATATTGGCAATCTCAAACAAATGACAAAACTAGCATTTTTTGAAAAAACTAATGGGGAATGAGGCATAGTCATTTCATTTTGGTTAATTTATAAATTGTTGAAACATGTCAAAGGCAATTTGCTAATACCAACCGAAATGTAAAGTACATATGGTCTTCCCCAAAAGTTTCTTTCCTAAAAATGTACCTAGAGATACACATCACGTATACAGACAGTCAGGATGGCATTCATTACAAAATTTATGTTATAGAAAAAAACTCACACTTCTAACACGTTAAAAAATAGTTAAACCTTTGACAGTAGAAAAATGAGTAAATAAATGTTGATTGATCCATATACGTACAATAGAATTCTATGGAGCTATTCAAAACAAATGCATGAATTCAACATATACTGACATAAGAACATCTTCAAAATATATTTTAAGAGAAAAACAAAAAGGTGTGAATGACATTATTTTATTTGAGCAAAATATATGCATATGTACGTGCCCTTATGTATGCCTAACATAAATTGTCTAGTGTATGCCTTGAAACTTTTGAGAGTGGTTACCACTAGCAAGCGGTTAGATTGTGGTGGAAGAGATTTACTTTTTATTTCCTACTATCCTATCCTGACTGAGTTTCAGCATGGGAATATAACACTTTGTTAATATAATTATTAACATTTAACTTTTAGAAGAACCCACAAAGAGAGATAAAAAGTAATTCTAGATAAATTTTGCTTTTTTGATTATAAAGAAAAAGATAAACATGAGGCTACTATTTTTAAAATAGTCTCATAGTTCCTTTTTCTACAGGAACAAGAAAGAGAGTGCACTCAGAGGTTACACAATGTCCCTGGAAATAATCAACCAGACAATTCAGAATCAAATTTCCTGAAAGTATTAAGTGACCAAAAATGGAGAGGGCACCATGGCCTCATCACAGGGTAAGAAAAAGTTGCAATCAAAATTAGCAGCAGGATGGGGTGAAGGGAAAGATGTTGGAAGAAGCGCTTATTGCAACATAACTCAATAAAATGCAATAAAAAATATTGAAGGCAGCAAAGAGCCAAGCCAATGTCACAGGAATTGAATCTGTGCTACACAGGACAAACCTGAGAAGTTGAGAAAAAATTCTGAAACAGAGAGAGAAAAAGATAAATAAATATCCAATATACATCAACATAAATGAAATAGGATAGGACAACTCACTAAGTGCCAGAAGGTTATTAATAAGTAAAATCTGCTGGTTTTAAGGAATTGTGTTAGAAATTTTACATACTATAGTAGACTGATTTACTAAAAGGGTCATAAGTACCCCCTTCTTTTATGAATCCCTCTTTGCAATGTGACTTCACAGCATCTCCCATTAAAAGGTAGAGTCTATATTCCCTGTTCCTTTAATCTGAGCCGGTGACCTCAGTCCCTGGCTGTGGACCATGGAACATGTTAAATGTCATGCTGTGCCAGCTACAGGCCTGAATCTTAAGAGACTTCACATGCTTCTGTGTGACTCGGGGAACCCTGCCCAGCTGCCATGTGAACAAGCCTGAGCTAACCTGCGGAGAGGTAAGAGCCCACAGAGGACAGAGCCTCTCCAGGTATGGCCAGATGCTAGCCAGCTAAGCAACAGACCACAGATGGGTGCGTGAGAGGAACCTAGATGAGAAGGACTTGCCAGGATAATTCAGCCAAAATTGTCAGCCTGTAGGATTGTGGGCTACATGAATGAGTATTGTTTCATCACTAACATTTGAAAATATTTTTAATTAACAAGGGAAAATTATATGTATTTATGGTATACAACGGGGCTTTTGGATATGTATGTACCTTGCAGAATGGTTAAATCAAGCCATTATATTTAATGTATGCATGACCTTACATACTTATGATTTTCTTTATCTGGTGAAAACTCCTAACACGTGTTAAAATTAAAAATTGCTCTCTTAGCAACTTTCCAATATACAATATTTTGCTATTGACTGTAGTCAGCATGATGCATAATAATCTCTTGAACTTATTCATTCTTCTACTTGAAATTGTGTGTCCTTTGACCAGCATCTCCCCAATTTCCCTCCCCTTCCAGCCCCTATTAAATCATTAACTTTTGATATGATTTTTTTAGGCAGCAGTTGCTAATTGATACATTCATATTCACCCTCACTGTCATTTATGTGGGAAGAAAGAAAGGTAATCTCAAAGATAAAAGAGGATTAAAAATATATTCCCTTTAAAAAATGATTTGAAGTTGGACACGAAGTGATGGAAAAGAAAAATTAAGAGGCCAAGACAGGAAACATCACAGTGTGAAGTTATTAGTAAAGACTGGCAACAACAGCTAATATAACGTGGCCAAAGTTCTGATAAATATGATTTTAAAAAATACAAATAGTAACATGCTCATAAAAATAATTATGAAATTGCAAAAAAATTAAATTAAAATGTAAGTTAGTGTAAATCAATGGAAAAGAAAAAGAGGGTAAATAAAAATGTACTCAAATTTTTATTTTAAAATATAAAGGGGCCTTGACACCAATGGTTATATCAAATAGTTAAACAGATATGTATCATGGTATGTTTGGAAAAAACTTGAAAGTCTTAAAAATACGATGTTAAAATAGACTGCAATCGAAATATAAAAACCACGAGAAAAAAATAAAAACAATGAATGCAAAATTCTTATAGTAGAAGACAGAAACAAACAAAAAAAGGTAAGCACAAACATCAGCAACCAAGTAAAAACAAATTGATGGAAGTAGCAACAAATATACCATTTACTGAGATGAACATAAAAGGAATAAAATTCCATATTAAACATGATTGATATAAAAAGAATCCAATTAAGCAAAAAGCCTAAAGTTAAAACAATGTGTCAGACAAATACAAATAAACAGAAAGCTAAAATTGGAGTAATAAAAACAGACAAGGCTGCATTCAAGGCAACTATATTAAGAGGGATTTTTAATGATTTCATAATTATCATTTTATAATGATAAAGAATAAAATTCACGGTTGCCTGAGAAATACCCATGAATATGTATACATCAACATGGTTTTAATATATTAAATGAAAATAGCAAAAAAAGACAAAATTGTTACAAGCATAGTTATAGTGCCATTGACAGATCAAAGAGATATAAACAAATACACATGAAACAAAAATTAAGATCCTGTGATTGTTAATCTTTTTAGACACTTGGACCCCTATGAGAATCCCGTGAAAGCTCTCTCCTCACTCAGAAGCACGTGCATATTGCCTGTATATCAGGGGATTTATGGATACCCTGAAGCCCATTCATAAATTTATTTGTTGCCCCCTATGGTTCATTAATACTAGATTAAAGGATTTGAGTTAAATAATTAATAAAGGTTGGTTTAATAATTACCAAACTTTAAGTCTACAGAGAATAGATTTCCAATGCCCATTACTTGTTCACATAAATCCATAATGTGTTAGACCAGCAAGATAACCTAAACTTCTAAAAAGTATATATTTTGCAGGCCACATCTCTTATCAAAATGCAGCAAAACTGGAGATTAATAAGAACTTATTAACTACAAAAATAAAGCCACTTTGGCCGGGCACAGTAGCTCATGCCTGTAATCCTAGCACTCTGGGAGGCAAGGCAGGTGGATTACCTGAACGCACAGGTTCAAGACCAGCCTGAGCAAGAGCAAGACCCTGTCTCTACTAAAAATAGAAAAACTGAGGTGAGTGGATCACTTGAGCCAAAGAGATGGAGGTTGCTGTGAACAATGATGATGCCATGGCACTCTATCCAAGACAACAGCTTGAGACTGTGTCTCAAAAAAATAAAAATAAAGCCAGTTTGAGTTGTTAAAAATCACTCAAAAATGGCTCTATGGTCAAAGATGAAAAGAAAATGACCACTAAAAAAAAAAAAAACATAGCAAGGAAAAGAACACTACATACTGTATCTTAGAAATGTAGAAAATACCATGATTAAGTTAGCTAACAGTTAGTAAGAGCTAGCTCTTTCAATAAATCATGATGGAACAACAGGCTACATAGAAAATCCATGAAGAGCTAAGTCTGAAGGTTATTCCATATGGCATGGAGATGTAGCAGAGGAGGCTGTAATATGAACAATATGGACTAGTGTAGAAAGAGAAAAGAAAACAGACGTGGAACAGAATAGACACCTCAGAATAGATCCCAGTTCGTATGTGATTTTGACACATAATGGAAGGAATTCTAAAACTGGAAGAAAGAATCATTTGGTTAGTACACGGGGTTGAGAAAACTGATTTCCTAAGACACTAAGAGATGAAGCAAAGGAGGGATTCCTGGAAGGCCTTACATACACACAAAAAGACTCCAACACACACGTGCAAGCAAGAAATAAAAGTTAAAATGCCAATTAGATAATTTTTATAACAATTAAAATACAAATATTAGCAAGATGGTGAAGATATTGGTAAATAGGCTCCTCACACAGTGCTGCCCGTCATATAAAGTAGCATTGCACTTCTGGAAAGCCATCTGGCTGTCCTTAATGAAATCAAGCGTGCACACACCCTGAGACCCATCAGTCCCTTTTCTGGTCTTATATCCTAGTGAAATGTTCCAGCAGGTCAGTAAAGAGACATTTTAAAAGACGTTTTTAATGCACTATTTTGGTATTGGAAACAACCTGGGTTTCCATCAATTGGGGAATGGGAAAGTTAAAAGTAGAAAATATAGCACAAGAGTATATAGACTTAAAAGTAAGGAATGATACAGCATTCAGCACCATGGACAAATATTTAAAACATGTTGGGTGAAAAGGTTAAGAAAAGAGAGATTTATAATACAATACAATTTGCACAAACTTTACACACACGCAAAGCATTATATTTTTCAAAAATAAATAAATTTAAGAATATATGTAAAGCACTATAGAACAGATATTCCTGGATAAAGATAAGTGAGACAGTGAAATACATATAAAGGAGAAATTAAATAAATGAGTTCACACAAGAGAGGGGCCTTATATGAATAAATGGTTACACTGTGGCCTGATTAACTCAACTTTCTAATCTATATCTACTGTTCAAAGTATTTTTAAACCAGTAGCTGCTTATTCCGTAATTAGATTCATTCGCATTTACAGAGCATTTACTAGCCAAGTACGTCCACACTCATTCTTTTGCGTCATGCTCACAGGAAACAGGGATGCTTGCTGTGATTGTCTACATTTTGTGAAAGGGAAACAGGCACCTGGATTTAAGGAATGTATCCCAGGTCACAAAGTTAGCAAGTTGGGAAAAAGGGATTAAGAGCTGGCTCTGTCTGACATGTTGTACTTACTCCCTCTGACACACTGCACAGGTCCTGTGCATGGTGTTACGGTGCTTGAAACATCATTCAAACTTAGGAATCTTAAGTTAGAGTTCTAGCTACTATCAACGGCAGACTGGGTACTGACTCCTAAGAGCAATGAACAAAGATATTAATGCGGCTGTGATGATATCAATCACAGCACAGTAATACAAGAATGCATAAATCCTTCATGCCCTCTCCTCCTGCTGGGGTTCCTCACCAAAGGAATTATAGGGAAGAAACAAGACAGGCTTTAAAAATGCAGTTCAAGATTATGACTCATGCCTGTGGGCCTAACCTGGGCTTCCTTCCTTCTCTTCCTCTAATAAAGATGAGCAGACCCTAAATCTACTTAACCGGAATCTTGTCCTCTTTGAAGGCAAGTCGAAGCAAAGAGAAACGTGAGTTGTCACAATCTCTGCCACAAGTCATGACAATATTTCACAGAGTACCTCTGTCTTGGTACAGGAGCTTCAGCTGAGACTCCAAGGCACAGAAAAATGGGTATGTGTTTCTGAGAGATCCACTGATACCCATCTCTTCTTCCTCTCCTGGATGTCCTGCCACACTGTATTTTATAATCTCCTTTTATATGTAGGTGGAGCTCTGTAACTAGATTTCAACAGTGGAAGGAACTCAGGTGGTCTCACCAACTACCCAAGTCAATTAAAAGAAAGGATATCTTCCTTGAATAAATCATTCATTTCTACAAAACGAATCCCCCCCCTCAAAGTTATTGGCTTAACATTAAAATCATTCATTTATGTCACAACCCAACTGGTCAGTAGCTTAGCCTGAGCTTGTCAGGTGGTTCTTCTGGTTTCCTTGTGGCTCCCTTTGTGTCTACAGCTAGATGCAGATCAACTGGCCTCTCTGTTTCTAGGATTTGGCTGGCTGTAGGTGATCAGATGGGTGGACTTGTGACCTTTGGCTGAGGTGATCAGAGGGGTGGACTTGTGTCTGTCATTATCCAGCAGACAAATCCAGGCTTGTTCATATAGCAGTGGCGGGATTTCATAAAAAAGAGCAGAAATGTGCAAAGTTTCCTGAGGCCCATGCTCAGAACCTGCTTAATGTCATTTTTACCACACTCCATGGGTTTCACCAGACTAGCAAAGGAAACCAAGGTGGAGAATAAGTCCCTCCACAGGAAAGACACCAGTAGAAGAAATCGGGATCCTAAATAATTACATAGAGCAGAGTGCCCTCCATAACCATCAACCTGCTTTGGCTGATGATTTTATCAAGAAATAAGCCAGCTCGGCGCCTGTGGCTCAATAGGCTAAGGCGCCAGCCACATACACCTAAGGTGGCGGGTTCGAATCCCCAGCCCAGACCCACCAAAACAACAACGATGGCTGCAACCAAAAAATGGCCGGGCGTTGTGGCGGGCGCCTGTGGTCCCAGCTACTTGGGAGGTGGAGGCAGGAGACTCGCTTGAGCCCAGGAGTTGGAGGTTGCTATGAGCTGTGATACCATGGCACTCTACCCAGGGGGATAGCTTG
>CAUYQV010178324.1:0-12971 GCA_963574575.1 Galagoides demidoff
AACAATGATGGCTGCAACCAAAAAATGGCCGGGCGTTATAGTGGGCGCCTGTGGTCCCAGCTACTTGGGAGGCGGAGGCAGGAGACTCGCTTGAGCCCAGGAGTTGGAGGTTGCTATGAGCTGTGATGCCATGGCATTCTACCCAGGGGGATAGCTTGAGGCTCCGTCTCCAAAAAAAAAAAAAACAAAAACCCATACTCTGCTACGGAATTGGGTAAACTTTTATACAGAATTTGGGTTTCGATTAACTTTGAGCAATTCACCATGCATATGCATTCCAAAGCCTTTGGTTAACTTTTTCTTTTTGTAAATAAAAATAGCTGTTGTTGATAAAGAAGAAGTGTTTGTTGTGGAAAATCTAGAGAGGAGGAAAAATGACAATCACCAGGAGGACAGTCAGCCCTGTCGTGTGTCCTGCCAGACTTGTTTTCTTGGTTTATTACATGAATAATGCATGAAGTAATTTTCACTGTAAAACACTCAGACTGTACTTTAAACAGAAAAGTTTCCTGTGGTCTCATTTCTCCACGTCCCATCACCAGAAGGCAGCTCCTGTTACACACTGTGCCTCCGTTGTCCTTCTGCGTTGGCAGGCCTGTGCGTGTCTGTGCACACACGTGCTCCCTGCGGTGAAGTGCGAGCACCCACAAAGTGCGATGGTTGTCTCCAGGGAAAGCACTCGTTTGTTCGACGCGAGAATTGAAGTAGCTGCCTTTTATCAGAGAATACCATTCTCACTGCAAAGAACGGCTGACAGAAAACTGGGGTTGGTCATTTACTGTTGAGTGGTGACATTTTCTCAAAATTTGTTGCAGTCAGCCTCTTGCTTCAAGGACAATAACCGATGCTGTTTGTTACCAGTGATAAAATTTGAGATTTCTCAGAAAACTTATAATTTTGGAAAACTTGTGTCCCTCACTGGTTGCTTGATAGCTTCCCTCAACATAAAGACTTTTCCCATGAGATGGGTAGTAATTTACAAATGCCATTTTTTGATATTATATGAGAATAACAAATTTTGACTGAATTTAGGTTCTCAAGCTTCCTAATGCTACAACCCTTTAATACAGTCTCAACTTTCCTAACGTCACAACCCACAACTTGAGATCCGCTGATTTAGAAGATCTGCACAACTCAGTAAATCTGTAATTTCTGCATGACTAGCACATGCTGCTATAGAATCATGAATGAGCGAAAGCTCTGTCCAGTGTGCAGGATGGACCCATGGATTTTAACGTAGCAGAATATGAGAAAGTTCGATGATGGTTCCAGACCATACCCTGCAACTGATCTTTAAGAAACTACCACTTGTCCAGTTTGGGCATAATTTCAAAGGAGCATGTCCACCATTATCTGAAAAGGCTGTTGCAGTGCCTCCTCCCTGTTCCAACTACGTGCCTCTGTGGAGTCAGATTCCTTTCATGGACTTCAGCCAAAACAGATGGAACACAGGAGCAAATCCGAGAATCCAGCCATTTCTGTTAAGCGGGACAATAAGGAGATTTGAAAAATGTAAAGCCATGCCACTGTTTTATTCCTTTTTTGAAAATAGTTACTTAAGAAAATAAAGTATATTTTTAAAGCTTATAATAGTTATTTATGTTTATAAAAAACATGTACTGGATTTACTACTGCCTTCTTTCTTTCTCTTCTTCTTTCTCTCTCTTTCCTCTTTTCTCTCTCCTCACCTCATCCCTGATAGTTTGCTACTTTTTCTGTTTTTAGTAGAGATGGGGTCTGTCTTGCTCTGGCTCAGATGAATCTCGAACTCCTGAGCTCAGGCGACCCACCTGCTTTGGCCTCCAGAGTGCTCGGTGTGAGCCACTGCAATTTTTTAAGCAAATATTTTAAAAATTTCTCAGTTTTAATTCCTTCACCACTTTTTTAAGAGACAGGATCATGTCTGTCACCCAGGCCATAGTGCAGTGGCACAATCATAGCTCACTGTAGCCTCCAAGTCCTGGGCTCAAGTGATCCTCTTGTCTCAGTCCCCCAGTGCCACTATGCCCTGCTAATTTTTCTTATTCTTTGTGGAGGCAGAGTCTCCCTATGTTGTCCAGGCTGGTCAGGAACTCCTGCCCTTAAGCATTCCTCCTGCATCGGCCTCCCAACATGCTGCAATTTCAGGCGTGAGCTTCTGCACCTGGCCTCAGTTTTAATTTCTCAAATGGTAAATACTGATTGTTGTAACCCACATTAACGAAAGCTCTTTGGAGTCCTCAGTCATTCTTAAAAATGTAAAAGGGTCCTGAGACCTGAGAGGCTGGGAACTGCTGTACTACTTTGTCACATAGAGACAGCATGAATTCTGTATCTGACTTCATGTTGGACATTAAAGTTACTTCTAATTTTTCTGCTATTTTTAAACAGCACTGCTATAAACATTTTTGTTTTTTCTTTTTCTTTTTTAATGAAGTAAATTCCTACTGTTTTGACCAGGCTACAGAGCTTTCTCAAGTAACTGGAACTACAGGTACGCTCCACAGCACCTGACTGTTGTAAACATTCTTTAAATATAGTCTTAAGTCAGATACATAGCAAAATGTTAACAGATGACGAGGGTCTGGTCACCTGTCACTGTTAGCCAGTATGCAGACATGGGGACAGGTCCACCAAACTTTATCAGAAAGGCCAGCGATTCTGGAGAACAGTGGGAGTAGCCTCTCCAAGACTGTTCTGTCTTCCATATCCAAACTCATAGTTTCATACATCAAAGTTCAAAGTAAATTAACCATGTTAATTTTTATCTTAAACAACAACCATCAGCATAACCTATGACCCCAAATAACATCCAGTTCAAAAGTTAATCTCCTAAATCAATCCCCCTGGACCACTCAAGACGTATCTTTGTGGTGAGAGCTCAATTTGCAAAACAGTAAGAATGGGAGATGGGGGGAAGGTCGTGAGGACCTAAACCGACCAGACCAGCTGTGTCTTGTTGGCCTAGCCGGACTGCTCCATCTTATTCTCAGTACGTGTGCTTTCACGAGGAAGGAGAGGGAGAATTATTTTTGTTATTATTTATCTGTAGTGGACTTTATACCTTACCAGCATAAATTCTCTCTCTCTCCATTTCCTGTAGCTCTTGATTTTTGTTGGGGTTGGTTCCAAGGGGAATAATGCCAACCTGGATACGGGATTGGCACCTATAACCTCATCTGAGCTAGTTGCTGGCAACACACAGCATTTGGATCTGGGATAGGCCTGTGACCTCTGAACCGCTAGGTCCATGCCTTTTCCTGAGATCAGCCCTACCTTTGAATATTTCAGATATGTGGGGCATTAACTTACCTTTACTTATGTTAAACCTGTTTGAATGAAGAGGTTTTTGTTTTTAACTTCCAGTTTTGTTCAGTAGTCACATTACAGTGATGTGACTGGCGGAAAGACCCCCAGCAGACACAGAAGACAAAGTTGTTTTGAACAAGGATATGGAATCCCTAACGTAGGGACGCAGAGTAGAAGGTAAGGCAGCGTGCTCTCAGAGAGGCACGAGCTCCCTAGATCTTCAAGTTCTCCATGAATTCTTGTATCTCCCTGGTTTTCCTCCCCTCACTCCCTTCCACCAGAGTGTTCTGAAGGCTGTGTGTACCTGCCTATCACCAGGTGCAAATGACCCGTGAAAACTGAGCTTGGCACAACGCGTGGTATTTACTGTAAGAGTGGGAGAACTGGAGGCTGAGTCCCCCGTATAGCGGCTCTTGCAGTCCCAGGCCTGACGTTTGCCTCGGATTCATTCTTAAAAACAGCGAGTTTCCTGTGAGGTACTGTTTTGATGCCATGATAGCTCTTCCAGAAAGTATTACTTTCTTTTCTATGTTATTTATCATTTGACCATAGAATTGTGACTGTAGAGTCAAAGCCCTAACAGTTACTTAGAATTCAAAAAAGCTGTAGTCCTGCCCGATAGTTAAAGCAAGAAAAGAAGATAGGATTCGTCCTATTCAAATAGGTTGCATAGAATTAACTAAGAGCAAGAAGGAGCCAATGGAATGCATTTAAAGTGGTTTTAGAGCGAGTTAGACGTTTCGCTGCCTTAGGGAAACCACAAGAAGAGTGAAGGTTGGGTGCAGTCTTGATGGGGCTGCCGACCTCACCAGTCTCAGCTATCAGAGAGGGTATCTGCAAGATTTTGGTTAGGAAGGCAATCCACGCATCACTTGAAATAGCACACTTGTTTCCTTACTGGATCAATGTGCTTAAATCTTGGGAAAATGAAGAAAAAATAGAATGCAGAGCAAATTCAACCTTTCATAGTGATATTTTAGGATTAAGGAATGATAAGCACTTTTGATATTCAAGCATTTTTTTTTGATATTCAAGCATTTGTAATGCTTGAGAATTTATCTTATTCAAGTAACAGATTCCTCTTGTGACTCCAATATAAAGTATATCATTAAAAAATTGGATATGCTTGTGATTTTTTAAGTAGAAATTCTACCAAGTTCAAAACATTATTGCAATATTTAGTATGAATGTTTAACTTGGTTATTTCTTAGAAGTATTGTCAACAAATTTCTCTTTTGGTAAGGTTACTATAATTATTAACCAATAATAATTTATTGAACCCAGAGATTTAAGTATTTTTCTGAAAAATTAGTAAAATATTAGCCTTGTATCCAATTTCATTTTATTTTATTGCTTTTTGGAGACAGAGTCTCACTATGTTGCCCTGGTTTGAGTGCCTTGGTGTCATCATAGCTCACAGCAACCTCAGACTCCTGGGCTTAAGCGAGCTTCATGCCTCCTCAGCTTTCCGAGTAGCTGGGACTATAGGCACCTGCCACAACGCCCAGCTAGTTTTTGTAGTTGCGGAGATGGGGTCTTGCTTTACTCAGGCTAGTCTTGAACTCCTGAGCTTGGGCGATCTGCCTCCCAGAGTGCTAGGATTACAGGTGTGAACCACCAAGCCTGGACCCAACTGCATTTTCTATATCAATATTTTTTTCTCTGTATCAATTTTTAAATAATTTGAGAAGTTTTTGTTGTGTTTGTTGAATATGCGTTTGTGTTTGTAGTATGTAAGACTCATACCTTCATAAAGGATGGGGGAGAAAAAATTGCAACATGCACCTCACTCTTAAGAGGGAAAGACTATATGAAGAATCACTTTTTAAAAATCTTAAGAAACATTTTCCTACAGCAAACAAAACACTTATTTTGCATAATAAGATAAAATATCAGCTGTGTAAAAGACAAAGAAGGATGTCCTATGCAGGGCGCATAATAATGGTTATCAGAACTAATATCATCAAACATTCACTGTGTGGTACACGAGCATAACCTGAGAGGTAGAATACGTCCGTCTCCCAGTACCCCAGGGGAGACATTCCAAGACTCCCAGTGGCCTGAAACTGAGGGTAGAACAAAAGTCCGTGTTTTTCTGCTATTATACATACCTGTGATGAAGTTTAACTTAGAAACAACTCTGCTGGACAACAAAGGGATGATTCCTTGTCCTGAGCAGGATGGCGAGGGATGGCCTGAGATTCCATCACCTTACTTGTAACAGCACACAATTTGAAGCTTATGAATTATCTCTGGAATTTTCCATTTAATATTTTCAGACCGTGGCAGGTAAGTAAAACCTTGGAAAAAGAAAGCACAGGTGAGGGTGGGGGCAATACTATAATGCACCTGATCTAGTTGTGTGAACTGTATAAAAATGAGAAAAGACGTCTCAATATGTGGCGAGGTTAGGGATCGAGGGGGACTTTCCTTATTTTCTTGAATATTGCCCAAACTTAAAATTGATAGTAAGAGGTATTAAGTGCCTCAAATTCTAAATTCAGAGCATTTCTGTGTGTTAGTTATGATAGTGCCTTTTTAGCAGAGCTGATACCACCAGGTCTCCCCCGCCCCGTACCTGTGGAAGAGGGGTCTCCGGTGTGACTCCAGAGAGACCTTAGTTCACAAGAGGACAGTTTGTGGACAGCCACCAGCCTTTCCTCCTCTCCAGCGTTTTTCAACCTTTTTTTATCTCAGGGCACCCTTGAACCAATAGTTAAGCTTCCGTGGCACACTTAAATTATGTTGGTCAAAGAAAAGAGTTAAAAAAAAGAATATACTTAACTGTACTTTGAACTTCTTTTGAAAATAATTTAGTCAATGATATTTAAAAGTTTTCGCGGCACACCGGAGATCCTCTCACAGCCACTAGTGTCCCACGGCACACCCGGGGGAAATCGCTGTTCCTCTCTCCCTGACGGGGGACTTTTCATTCCCAACCTGGTTCCTAGAAGGTTGAAGGTGTCGGAACGGTGTGAGTGTCTCTGAAAGCTTCTGACCTGAAGGTCCAGCAGGGTACCTGATGGCCTGACTGAGGGTGTGGGTGCCAGGGAGGCAGCCTGTCACACAAGGGCGAAGGGGCTGGGTTTGAAGAGCTCCTCATGGAAACTCAGGAGGGGGCTTCTGACGGGCGAGGGGAACTCAGTAGCAAGACCATCCTTGGCAGGACATTGGAGAGGGGGTTACTCCTCGGGCCCTCTGAAGAACCAACTACTGTGCCCCAGAGCGCTGGGCCAGCATATGGCTATCTGCCACGCGTCCAGTATCTGCCGGTCTGCCAGAGACCAGCTGCAGCCAGAAGAATGGAGTGGCAACGCTGAGTGGTCAGTGGTCAGCTGTGTCTTTCCCTTCTTCCTCCCCCCACCCCTTTCCCCATCCCAGCTCCAAGGGGTAAAGGCCACAGAAGAGGGAGGGGCTTGAAAGAGACAACTGCAGCCATCAGTCCAGCATGACCTGGCTCAGAGAGGACAGGAGGAGAGCGTGGAATCAGAGTCATGATGAGACTCAGCTGCAATGAGTCTGTTCTCATAGTCCACCATGAGGGAAAATTCTAGAATTGGACGCCACTACTCAAGGGGAAAGACGGGTTTTACACTTGGTAGTGGTTATGTGTGTGCTGTGCTGCAGCATCCCTGCTGTTAGTGTTTATCTGTGTGTCTATAGGCACAGAGAGAAGTCGAGCTCTGGGACATTCCCAACTACGGACACTTGCTATTTCAGGGCAGTGGGCCTGGGTAGGTGGGAGGACCAGCTATGTAAATTTTATCATCTCTGTACCTTTCTAATCAAATCAGAATATATCATTCTTAAAAAAATAAAGTAGGCAGGGCGTTCTGGGGCAGGGAACAATGTGTTTGCTTCCCTCCATCCCCAGGCTCAGCCTCCAGCCATCTCCTGGTGAGCATGGGCCCAGGACACTGGCTGGGTGGCTTGCACCTGGCTCCAAGCTAGAAAGCCCAGGGAAGGGATGTGACTGAAGATTCTAAGGAGATCCCTGGACCTCAAGGGTAAAGTCTCTCTGGGTTTTCTGGAGTGTGTTAGATCGTCTTGGCTCCCAAGGAATGGAGAAAAAACTGGACGGGGAGATGGAATCTTTTCCATCCTTGAAGATGGGAGAGCGCTGTGACACCAGGGGACAGAGCTGACAGGGTTCTGACTACCCACCTCCTGCTAGACCCCCAGCAGCCAAGCCTTCATGAGAGGGTGCCCCACAAACACCTTTTACACGGGGAGGACTCCCTGGAGCCCAGGGGCCTTGCTCACTGGAAGTTCCCATCTACCCCCTTTTTTAGACCATGCCTCCAGCACATAGGACCCCCAGAACACCTAGTCCAAATGTTCCTGAGCCCCTTGGGTCTGCAGGGGCTTCTGGCCTTTCACCCTCTGGTGAGTTTCTTTCTTGGTCAGAGCATGGCTGTTTGCAGGGGTGATGGGCAGGCTTGCTGTCCAGGCTGAGTGCTCATATGTGTGTACGGGAGACCCTTAGCAGTGGGGAGCAGCTAAGGCGGAAGGTGTGGGCTGTGTCCTTAGCTGATTCTCCCTGTACCCACAGCACAGGACTCTAAGGAAGCCGAGCATCTGAAATTCAAATCTGGCCTTCCAGGTGGTTATAGTTGTCTAGGTAGGAGGAAGGAACTTATTTAATGGCACTGGTCTGATTTATAGCATTTGCATATTTATGTGTATTATATTTGGACTTCCCTTTGTTCCTTTGTCTTGGGTCCCAAAAATATATTAGAAATGGGCCTGTCTATTCTCTAGGATGGGAGGACCTCTGAATGTTTCCTTCCCAGCTTCTCATGTCTTGTTGCATGCACTAAAATTTACTGTTTTTTAGTCAGTGTTGATACAGTGAACCAACATGGTTTACCATTATCCTGGCCTACTAGTTTTTCTTGCATCACTCATCTTCTGGCAAAGTTTCTCTGATTCTACAGCCACATCCCATTCAGTATCAACTCTTTTCTTTTTCTCTCTTTCTTTTTTTTTTTTTTTTTGATGCAGAGTTTCACTCGGTCACTCCCTGTAGAGTGCCTGAACCTCAGCCTCCCAAGCAGCTAGGGTCACTCCCTGTAGAGTGCTTGAACCTCAGCCTCCCAAGCAGCTAGGAGGTGGCTCCCACAATGCCCGGCTATTTTTTAGAGATGAGGTCATGCTCTTACTCAGGCTGGTCTCAAACCTGTGAACTAAGGCAATCCACCTGCCTCGGCCTCCCAAGTGCTGGGATTATGAGCATGAGCCAGATACCCAGCCTCAGTATCTGCTCTTACAGGTGCTCAGCCCCAGCGGCTGGTCTCACATAGCAGTACGTTTTCTCCACGATAAATATCTGTGTTCGCTTGTTTCAAAATAATGGGCATATGCGTTTCCCCCCTCAGATTGGGAGATCTCCACTTACCAATTATTTGTTCAGTGAACAATTGGTATCCATTGCAAACTATAAAGCTTTTCAAAAACAGACCAGAGAAAAGAAACTTAAGTCAGTGGTTTTATCACTTTTGTACTAGGCTTCCAGGGTTATGCTGAATGTATCCAGTTGCCAAAACAAACAACAACAGAAAGTCCATCAAAACCCCAAACTCAAAACCCCCCAAAGTCCTACAACAAAAAGCAATTTAGTGAACACTCTGACTCACTAACAAAGATATACATGGGTTTTGTAGTGGTAAACATTATATTTTTAAAAAATAACAGAATACTGCCTTTATGTAGGTGGTAGATATAATTTCACAAGCTACAAATTCAACAGTTCAGAAGTGTTACTTACCCCTTTCATAGTTCAGAAACCTCTGTATTAAACACCACTTTCTCCCACATCCCTCTTTTTCTGAGCATAACACCTGCAGCTCTTACAGATGCCTAGAAGGCCCTGTTGGGCTCTGCCCTGGGTCCCCTGACTCTTCTGTTGTCTCCACTTCCTGTTTCTCTCTGCTCCAGCCCTGCTGGACACCAGGCATGCTCTGTCTCAGGGGTGTGACTTCAGTGTTCTCGTCTGTTCTTTGAGACAGTTTCACTCCTTCACCCTGGGTAGAGTACTGTGGCATCATAGCTTACAGCAAACTCAAACTCTTGGGCTTGAGCAACCATCTGTTCTCAGCCTCCTAAGTAGCTAGGACTATAGGTGTGCACCACAATACCCTGCTAGTTTTTTTTTTTTCTTTTAATAGAGACAGGGTCTCACTCTTGCTCATGCTGGTCTTGAGCAATCCTGAGCTCAGGCAAACCCGCCTCAGCCTCCCAGACTGCAGGAGCCACGCGTTCCGCCAACCTCATTGTTCTTTTTACCTGCAATGCTTTTCCCTCCCCAGCCATGAGCAAACTCCTTCACCTCCTCCGGTTTGTTCAGATGAATATAACCTACCTAAAATCGAGGGCCCTCTCTCAGCTATTCTAGTTCTCCCCACCGAACATCCCACCTTCCAACATACTAAAAATTTTACTTGCTATGTTTATGTATGGTTTTCCTCTGCTAGAAAATAAACTCCACGGCAGCAGGGATTTTTTGTTTCGCTGCTTCATCCCTTTTTCACTGATGAAAAAGGTCTGGCACATGGCAGGGACCTCGGTAAATATTTGTTGAGTATATAAACACAGGAATGAATGAATAAATGAATAGGAGATCTGAGTGCTGTCCCTTCTGGTCAGAGCTCTGGTACCAGAGGAGGCCCACGGAGCTGAGTGGTCTCTGCCTTCCATGCAGGTATCCTCAGATGTACGACCCCATCTGGCCCTGGGGCCGGGTTACCCTTCGTGTTGGCTTCTGTTAAAGTGTCTGGGTTATGTCTGGTCTCCAGTCCTGTGGACTGCATGTGACTTTATCATTACATCTGGGCCTCAGCAGTCAGCCACACATCCAATAAAGTCCAGAGCTCTGCCATTTATCAAGTCCGAAGTGGTGTTAGACAAATTACTTAGATATTCTGAGCCTCATTTGAATAGTTGGTAACATGTAGAGATCTTGCCAGGATTAGACACGGTGCCTACAGACCATTAACAATGGTCGGCACACACAGATGGGATTTAGCTATAGAAATATCTAACAGAAAAGGTGGAGAGTCAATAGCTGGGTTCCCCGAGAGAAGCAGTCTTATCTCCCCAGGCATCACATGGTGGGCACTACTTGGTGAAATCACCCCACTATGGTGTATGTCCTTTTATGGTGCTGGACACAGACCTGTGGCCTCAACAGCCTGCACGGGAGGCTTCTTTCTAGGGCACATCTGGCTCATCCAAATTGACAGAAGTAAACAGTCAACACACTTACTGAGCACCTTCTATGTGGTAGGCACTGTTCTAGGTGCTGGGATACAGCAACGCACAAGACCAAACTACAGAAATGCCCCCCTTTGATGGTGGTAAGTGGCAGGAGGACGAAGCTGGGGAGAAGAGGGTGTGGATGGAGTATTTCAGATTGGGTCAGGGAAGGCCTTGCTGAGAAGGTGGGAGCTGATTTCTGGAATTAGTCTGGGTTTGACAACTTGTAACTGTGAACTTAGGCTGTAAGCCTCTTTTGTTAATACCATTTTATAGAAGAAGAAACAGAGGCTTAGCTAACGTAATGTAGGGTGACCAGACATCCCGCGGCGTTTTAAAAAAGTCCGGATTTTTGGAAAGAATGCACGAACGGGCGGGAGAACAAGAAGGGAATATATGGTTTTCGGCTGCCATGTGGCTATTTCGACAGAATATGAGTTTTATATTATTTTTGTTAATTTTATAATGTTAAACTGTAATAATAAATAATTGCTTAGAAGTGATTATCGAGAACTGCTTATCAAAGTTTGCATTGTTGTCAGGCCCTGCCCTGCCCCGCCCCGCCCCACCCCATGTTGTCCCGCCTTACCGATGTTAAAATCTGGTCACCCTAACGTAATGGAGGATTGAATGAAAGGCCTTTCACAGTCCTCAGCATGCTGTAAGAATAACAAACATTTGCTGACCTCGTCCTTTGCCTCTAGGAGCACTGTAGGGGAAGCCGCCTTGTAATCAGAAGGTTGCCTAGTGGTTTGGCAGAGACAAAGGAGTTAGATCATTTGATATTTAAGGGCACCGGGCTAGATGTCTCCATATGTCGGGGTAAGACTTACTTTTCACTCAGTAAGGATACAAAGGTATGGCCATTCCAGAAGCTCTTAAGAAAATAATTGGAGTAATCAAGTATTTGGGAGTTCACAAAATTCTCTGGATAATTCATGAGTCAGTTACCTGTTAAATCAGTCTTAAAATTACAGAATGCAGATCACTTTAAATTTCCTCAAAGGCTTTCTGAATAGCTGGTTAAGGTGGGGATGTTTAAGAGGGGGAGAAAGTGTGGAATTTGCAAGACAGGAACAAGGACTAAGGGAAAGGCTGGCATGCTTAACAGGCCCCCAGACTCTTTGTTTGGGGCCTCAGTAGGGACAATTTAGTATTTTTATTGACTCATTTGAATTTTATACTGTTTCAATCACTCATCAAGAACCCGTCTGCATTTTTTCCCTTCTTTTGGCTCTGCAGGGAGAGACCAAATGGACATTTTAATTCTTTGGTTCAAGAGCACCACCTAATGGTCAGATTTGATCATTGCACTTTATATAGTGCACAGGAAAATTAAAGACCAGTTTGTTTTGCTTTTGTTTGTGCTCAATTCACTTATCAATATGATTTTCCTTTAATACAAAATAACAGGGAAATTAAAGAGGTAAGGTGAGCCATAGAATGCCTCTTTCTATCAGAGATGATGGGAAACTCAAGATTTTACATTTCTAACACCAGCTCGCAGACATTTATTAAAGAGCAGATTGGGCTTGGCACCTGTACTCAGCAGCTGGGGCGCCAGCCACATGCACAAGAGCTGGCGGGTTTGAATCCAGCCCAGGCCGCCAAACAGCAGTGACAACTGCAACCAAAAAATAGCTGGTGCTGAGGGCGCCTGTAGTCCAGCTATTTGGGAGGCTGAGGCAAGAGAATCACTTAAGCCCAAGAGTTTGAGGTTGCTGTGAGCTGTGATGCTCTGGCGCTCTACTGAGGGTGACATAATGAGACTCTGTCTCACAAATAAATAAATAGTAGACTTGACACTGAGCACAAAGAAAGTGGGAGTGCTTCTACAGTGTTGCTGGGTGTTTGGTTATATAGATGGGAAGACAGGTCCTTTCTGACAAATAGGCAAATCCCCCAAATCTCCATATAATGGATGTAAATGGTGAAACTGGGGTGGGATTAGGAGTTTTATTTGTGAGACTAACAGGAGGGAATTTAAAGCAATGTGCAATTAAGAATGAAATTTTTTTGCTTGGAAAGCCTACTTTCCATCAGGTAGAAAGGAATAGTCTCCTTTCCGGGAGATAGAGGCATCTCTGGGATCCCAGAGCTTTAGAAGACTCTGGATTTCAGGTATGTGGCTGATGTGTTAAGCGTCGCAGGGGAAGGAAGGTGTCTCCACACTGGGCCCATTTCCATCAGCTACAGAGAAGCTGAAATCTGTCAGCCATTCATAGAGCAACAGAAGTTGGAATCTAAGTCCATCTATCCGTCCCTTATGTGTAAGGCATAGTTGAATTTACTTCTTTTTTTTTTTATTGAATGGTAACTATGTACATTAATACACTTCTGGGGTACAGTGTGGGGTTTTCACATGCAATCCGAAATACTTCCATCAAACTGATCAACACAGCCTTCATGTCATTTTCTCAGTTATAGTT
>CAUYQV010178327.1:0-22017 GCA_963574575.1 Galagoides demidoff
GCGCCTGTGGTCCCGGCTACTTGGGAGGCGGAGGCAGGAGACTCGCTTGAGCCCAGGAGTTGGAGGTTGCTATGAGCTGTGATGCCATGGCACTCTACCCAGGGGGATAGCTTGAGGCTCTGTCTCAAAAAAAAAAAAAAATGTGATAAAGGGAACATCTTTCCTTCAAAACTCATCTTCAGCTTCCCTATTCCTCCGACTAACCCAGACTGAGAAGCAGGCATCATCATGTTTCTGCCACGACTTCTCGACTCGTGCCTTATTCAGGTTGTATGAATTCTTCCTTATGATACTTTTCAGGCCATTCTTCCTATTACACGGTCCACCCAGTTCAGGCCCTTGGAGCTGAATGGGTGTTATTACAAGTCTCAGGACTCTGCCATCTGCTTTCTTCTTTCTACTCTTCACAACAGACTCTATCTAAATCTTTATTTTGCATATGTTAATCTCTATTCACAAACCTCTTACTCCTCCCAGTTACTTCCATACTGTTACAGGTCAAACTCTTTGGGGAGACACTGCAAGCACTTCCTGGGCTGTCTCCTCCCATTACTTCAGGTCAGAACTAAGCATTACAATGATTTTTCTAATTCCTACTCTCCCCATGGACGAAATAAGATTTTGAATTAATTCACATTTGCAATGATATTCACCTGCTCTATTTTTACCACAAACCACATATTTCTTTTAAATTAAAATTTTATTCAGTAAGATTCGAATAAATGGGAGTTTTGCAAAAATGAATTTCCCTAATGAGCTATGAAAGTACAAATTGCTTCCATAGTTGCTGACTTTTAATTTATAATTTAGATGGTGAGGAAAGCAGAAGTTTGGAGTTTAGAGATCAACAAAATGAATTTATTGTCAGATTTCACTCCTCAGAGAAAATAAACCTTACTGATCACAACTTTCTGAAATCCATCCTAAGTGATTCTCTTTTGGAGGTGACAGGACCTAGAAATACATTACATGATTTTGCACACTCACCAAAAAAAGTGCAGCCACCGTAGAATGTGTCTATGGTAGTTTGCAGATACAAACTTACATGGCACAGATTCCCCAATCTACTTTCCTTTCCCACCTCCGAGACCCTACACTGTTTACCATGAAATATTAGTTATCATCAATCCTTACGCCAATGTGTTGTTAAACTGAATGACATGGATGAGGGATAGTGTCCAGAAAAGTTAGCAGAGTTGTAAATGGTGGAGTCATAAGTGGAACCAAGGTTTTCTGACCCCACCTCCAGTGTTCTTGTCTTATTCCATGCTGCCTCAGTAAAAGATTACAAAGAGTAATAATTGTGAATGAGAATAAAAGACGCCAAGACACTCTGACGACCAGAGCTGCATCCCTGAGCAAGGTAGGTGTGCTGGTGCTGAGTCTGACTTTGGTGGGTAGTGGACCCCAGGTAAACAAACCCCTGAGGACTTAGGACCCCATGGCATATAACAAGGCCTCTGCCACAACTTATATTACATTGTCTAAGCTCTCTGGACAGCATGTTCTGGTAGTAGGTGTTGTTTTGTCAAGGACTCACTATTGACAGGTCAACTGAGTCTTCCTTCAGACAGATGGGATTCTACGAATCCAGAGGAAAATGCTTTCAAAGTCAGTAAGACAGACTTCAGCTTTATTGCCAGAAGCATATATGTATAACAAAACTTTAGTACATAGTTTTTCTGCTCTTTCTTCCTTATTTCCATGAATGAGAATATTTATTTGGAACATAATTCTTAATGACATTTATCAGGCAAAATATACCCTTCATCATGTCTGGAATTCTGATTTACTAATATTTAATAATATAGAATATACACTGATCATGTATTAGGAGTCAACATTGTTATAAGAATACATGTATTAATTCACTATCCACACAACAACTCCATCCAGTTGACACCATTCCTATCCACATTTTAGAGATAAGGGAACTGAGGCCCAGTGCTCAGGATCACACAGCTGGTAACAGGTGGAGCTGAGATTCAAACCCAGGCATTCTGTCCCCACAATCTATTTTTCATCACTACATATGGCAACAAACAAGCTACCATATAATGTCACATATCTTCAGTTCTAGATCAAGAACAAGACCAAGCACTGGCAAGTATATATTGACTGCAATTAGAGATACAGCCCACAGATTCCAGACTATAACCATTTCTATTATTAAATATCCAATTATTATTTGATCACATTTCTTAAGGAGGAAAAGGAAATAAAGTCATCTGATTCATTTTAGGTAGCAGTTGGACAGGGACAGGATGGAGATTGAAATGAAAGAGAATTCCACAGCCCATTTTAGAGTGCCTCGAACAGGCCATCAGACAAAGCCAAGAGCATCCTACACGTGCTGGGAACTAAGGTACTGAGCCACATGGGAACAAGATTAAACAGGGAAGGTGAAGGGTGCTAGTCATCTGGGCATATCCTAGAGACAGGAGCAAATGACTGCTGTGGAAATTTCATGTTTCCAGTCCGTGAATGCAGGCAGGGGAGGGGGGGGTCTATTTAAAGAAGGCAAAATAAAAAATAATAATAAAGAAGACAAAGTAAGACAAACATAACTGTGTATAGGTAACACCACTATAGGAATGTCAAAGCAGGCATGCACTATGTAAGCCAGTAGTTCTCAACCTTCCTAATATGGCGGCTCTTTAATACAGTTCCTGTGACCCGCAGGCTGAGAACCACTGATAAGCAACACAAGTGAGCAATATGAGTATTTAAGCATTAAGGTGAGGACAACAAAAAATGCGGAGCAAGCAATGCAAGATGGATGATAAATTCCAAAGGGCCAATAATAACTCAATAATAAAATAGAGAAAATAGACTTTACAATAAAATAAATACACAGGCAAATAAAATGCAAAAAGTTGAAAAGTAAACCCTCAACTAACTGTAATCCTTACTACAAGACTTTCTTTCTTTCTTTTTTTTCCTTGCTAAGTAGCTCTTCATTACAGTTCAATAAAGATGCTGATCTTCTAGCATATGAGATTAAAGACACTAGAAATTACACTAGTGGCACACTAGTGGGACACTAGAAGGGAGTCAGGTGCCAGCAAATCACAGCCCCTCAAGGGCACTCACAATCCATTGTTTTGACTGATACAGGTAAACCACTGTAGCACCACAAAGGACATTTTGAAAGAAGAGGACAGAAGAAGAATACACTGTTAGGAGTGGGAGGAGATGGTCTTGGAGAAATGCCTACCCACTCTCCAGTTTGAAAAGCAGGCAATGGTAGGCAAGAAATGATATGCACAAAACTAGGCTAATGATAAAAAGGAGGGACAATCTTGGAATTACTGAAGGCTTTACTAAAACTGCTGGGTCAAACCTAGGGAAAATCAAAGATGGCACTAAGATCATAAGAAACACTTTTCTTTCTTAATAAAGTTTCTCACTTCTAAAAAAGACACTAGGAAAGCCACTTGGGAGAACAAACCCCACACTGTTCCTAAACCACCTTACTTCACTCCCTTGCTGATTCCTGCCACAATCAGCACTCAGGCCTCAGGAGAGAGGCTGCTTATCTTGGACACTTGGACTAAAGCTGATTAATAACCCTTTTCTTAAATCATACCACCCTGCTTTGGGTGCTCCATTTTTATCCCCATAGTACAGCTAAGACAAGTTAGGAATACTTTACCAAAGACTAGGAAATGAGTAAAAAGGGTTTAATCCCATAAGACACCATGAATCACAAATAAGGTATAATTGTTAGGGGTGTCCAACCTTTTTTTCTTTCTCTGCCACATGTTGGAAGAATGAGAATTGTCCAGGGCTACACATTAAATACACAAACACTAAGGTAATTAGCAAAAAAATAAAAAGGTCTGAGCATGCTGTTTGTGATATCCAACCCCCAAGATAAGCAAAAAAAGTTCTCACAAAATCAGCATGTGGCCCACAGTTCACAGGTTGGACACCTCTGGCCTAGGCCTTTTTAGCACTTGCAACATACTAGCAATCAGGCCTTCCTGTCTCTCAGTGTCTTCCCAGATGGCAGACACTGTCTCTGATGGCCACTTTCCAGGCATTCCTCCCGGACAGCCTCTCAAACTGAGACCATAAACAGAAATAAAAATGCACGGCCAGGTGTTCTCTCCCCCAGCCTGGCTTTGGAAACTCAAGACCCGCTTTTTACCCAACTTATTGACATGGGACATGACCTTCCTCTTTATTCTTATAATTGTCAGTAAGGCAAAACACAACCACCCAAGCAAAGAGCAAATATGTACACACAGATACACACCAAATGCATAAACACTTCTATAGAAAGGACACATCAACAAAACAGGAAAGCTTCAAAAAGGAGCTAAATAATGAAGGTTAAAAAAGAGAAGAAAGAAAAATACTACAAGGGAAATGATGTCCATTTTGATAATGTTAGATTTGAGGTGTCAAAATCACAGCCAGGGAGAGATACATAAAAGAGAAAATGCTAATAAGAGCTTATAAGAGAGGTTGACCCTGGAGATTTTTTTTTCATTACACTTCTGAGAATACAGAAAGTATAGAAAAGAAAGAAGTGAGAGGAGAACAGAACCTTTGGAGATGTCTCTACCACACTGAGCGTTGGCTGGCAGGAGAGAAAAAGGAGGAATTAGCAAGAGAGAGACAGAAAGAGAATGTAAGGAGACAAAAGGCAGTGAAATTGATGCACTCAACAAAGAGGAAGTGGGCAACAGTCCAAATGCTGCAGAGAGCATGAGGGAGGTGACAGCTAAGAAAAGCCCAGTGGATTTGAAATAAAGAACACAGATAGATGACTTTGGAGAGGCAGAATTTAGTAGAATGATGGGAGAAGATCAGAACAGTGGGACAAGGAGCGATCAGCCAGAGGAGGCTGGGTACCTGTTCGTGAGAACCGACAGCAAAAAAAGGGGATATGGAGAACAAGACTGCACACCCTGCTGGCACAGGGACCCTGTTCGTTTTGCTCACTGCTGTCCCCAGCACCAAAAAAGTTGCTGGCATGTAATAAATAATAAATATGGGTTCGCTGAATATTGTTTATGTAGTGAATGTTGTCGTTTGATTCAATAGATAAACCAGTAAATGAATATAGTACTTGTATCTGAGGGAGTATGAAAGAATAATCTTGTTCTCACATGTAACTCTGATATGAATGCTGGAGCTGTACCATTAAGTGTGTAGCTCACATCCTTGGACTTACTGTGGGGTGGAGGATGGAGGTTTTGTCTAGAGGTTGGAATTAATCTTTCTGATGGTAATCTGGGGAAAAATGAAATCGTTCAGGCCAAATGTTAGAACTAGAGGAAAATTCCTGAGTGTATGCAAAGTGGAATTCCCTCTGTGCCTTGACTGTGAAAGCATCAAGTGAAGAGCTCCTTGAAGATGGATTAAGAAAAGGCTCTCCACCTGGGGACATGTGGGGAGCAAGTTATTAAGAAATCCAGGCCAGGCTGGGCACCTGTAGCTCAGCAGCTAGGGCGCCAGCACATACACTGGAGCTGGCGGGTTTGATCCCAGCCCAGGCCTGCCAAACAACAATGACAACTACACCCCCAAAATAGGCGGGTGTTATGGCAGGCACCTGTAGTCCCAGCTACTTGGGAGGCTGAGGCAAGAGAATTGCTTAAGCCCAAGAGTTTGAGGTTGCTATGACATGCGACGCCATGGCACTCTACTGAGGGTGGCATAGTTGAGACTCTGTCTCAAAAAAAAAAAAAAGAAAGAAAGAAAAAGAAATCCAGGCCAGTGTCTACAAAGTTGTAGAAATCTTTTGGAGCTAGAGTTATCTGTCTCGGTCCACTAATGGTCTGAGTACTCTGTGTTAATTCTCTTTCTTCTGTCTCACATTTAAAGTTTTAGAGAGTTCCCATGTGGGCATGAGAGTGTAAAAAGCATTCAGGTGGCACTGGTGCAGAGGACAGTGGCCAGCACTGTGGTGACAATGGGAGCCAGAGTAAGAGCCAACGGATCACAAGCATTGTGGACGCAAAGCAGAGCAGAATCAAGACACCTTGAAGTCCAAGAGTTTGTTGTTTCTCTTACAGGGAATATAAGAAAGAATATTTTTCTGGTTGTTTCTCATTTGGTTTTGTTTGATTTTGACAAAGAAGACTGGAACAGATAAGAGGCCCAAAGGGGGAAAACTGGTAGAGAGCAAGAGAAAGAAGGCACAATTATAATGAATTTATGTAATGCAATTAAATCCCTGTATTAAAGGAGACTCATGCAATTTAAAGGTTAGATGTGGAGGTTAGTTTGTGCAAAATGCAATAAAGAGAGATTGAGAGGAGAGAGAGAAAGAACATGACACTTCTATAATGCTCACCGGCAATTCAGGGGACAGAGTCAGCTGGGGGCTTGTGGAACACAGAAAATTCATGTAGCTGCTGTGGACGGGCCACCAGAGAGGCTAGCAAGAGGGTTCCTGCAAATCTTGAGGGACTAGATCACTGGAATTTCCAGAAATTCTAATCAGCACAATTTAATACTGTCTGCAGCAATACTTGGCAACCTTGAAAGGTTTTTTTCTGCAATTGTTGGAGGTACAGGCCTACACTTGAGCCAAGCTCAGCTTCCTATAATGGATCTACCACATACTGAGACACATAATGGGATAAACTCACACCTCATAGCAGAATTATCTCACAATGTTAGAAACAACTAAAGACAACTTCTACTCAAAAGAATCACAATTTATCTGCTCTGCTTATTATCCCTCAAACAGAGCCCAACTGTACTACTCCAGACCAAGACCCTCAGGGTCTTTCAGATGGAAGAAATACTGGACATCATCTGCCCAACCTCTCCACTATTATGATTTCATTTTTAGAAATCCCTGGCAGAAACCATAGTGGATGCTGGCATCCCCGGCTCAGCCTCCTTTGCAATACCTCTGAGGCCGGATGGCAGCGCTCTGGCCAATGAGTGGCTGGAAGAATTAATCAAAGTCACTCCCACACCTGGCTCCCTAAGACAGCAGGGGAACCAGCCAAGCTGCATCACATGTTAAACTCTGCTTGAGAGAGAAATATACTTTGATAATTTTAGTCACCAGTATCTCTGGATTCGTCTGTTTCAACAACAAGCATTAATTAATTTTCAAGCTAGCTTTTAATAACTCAGCAACTCTAAGTTGCCAATCATGCTACAGAAAAGAATGATGATTATCGCCCATATACCCAAAGGATCAAGGTGATGGAAGCTGTCGTGAAACCCATAAGAGACTCACACCTCACTTATCTAAAGGTATTTAAGACACAACTTTGGAGGCTAAAGCCTCAACACCCTAGCTGAAAATAGTAGACGCCTTAAAACAATCCAGTCTGAGAACTAAATAAAGCTTTACAGCTTTACTCCTCACACTCTATTCACTCACTCGAGGCCTTTTTTTTTTTGGAGTCAATCAATCAATCTCAGAAATCTGATTATCTCACATGAAATAAGTAGTAGGGAATTGGAAGCTAAAAAGAGCAGCACCAGAAGTGGGCAAAACTGGACCTTCTGACAGTGAAGCAGAGATGAGAAGGACTCTAAAAGGCAAGACATACAAATCAAAAAGCAAGGTGCAGTGCTCCATTTCATAAAGGGTGAGTGAATCCCACTGACCCCAGAGACCTGAAGGCATCACAGGAGGGGCTCAGCCCACAACTGAGGCTCTAAAAAAGATGACTTGAGTAAAGAAGGTAGGAAAATGCGTGAATGGAAATGGTTACTCAAAACCATTTCAGGGGTTAGAGACATACGCATGGTCATCTGAAAAACTCAGGGCTACCTTATTCCCTAGGATGCCACATCAAGCTGCTCAAAAATAAGAGACCTCGCCAGTTGCAGGTGTTCTGATTTAGAAGGATGGTTCCTCCCAGACTGATTTAGGTACATACAGCCAGCATGAAGAAAACCTGGCTTCCATAAGAAAAATGAAGTCAGGGGCGGCGCCTGTGGCTCGAAGGAGTGAGGCCCTGGCCCCATATGCCAGAGGTGGTGGGTTTAAATCCAGCCCCAGCAAAACTGCAAAAAAAAAAAAAAAAAAAAAAAAAGAAGAAGAAGAAGAAGAAGTCAGAAATGTCCTATGAAGTAGAAAGGAACCTAGAGATCACAGAGCTAAGACTCCAGCAGGAAAGTTAGGTGACCAGAGGACATATATTCATCTCACTGTAGAGGGTACTATAGCCCCTGTCTCCTGGTTTGGAAGCCAGAATATAATGATCCTCCTCACAATTTCCCAGGCCCACTCACAACGCTCTCCATCTCTTCTCAGGCCCTCTGGTTGCCCCCAGGCCTGACCCACTCACCTGCAAAAAGCAGTATCCAACTGGGGCATGCTCTGCAAGGGTGGCGTTGTACACCTGCCTCTGGAAGATGGGCTCATTGTCATTCACGTCATCTACAGTGATGCTCACCAAGCAGGTGGCAGAGAGGGGAGGCTCCCCGAGGTCCTGGGCCACCACTCTTAGCTCCACCACCTCCTGGGCCTCTCGATCTAGAGTCCGTATGGTGCTGATCACAGCGCTTTTAGGATCAATGGTGAAAGAGGGTCCACACTCTGCCACGGACAGAGCCTCTGGATTGCAGGGAGCCGAAAGCTGAATTAGTGTGTAGCGCAAGGAGGCGTGATCAGTGCCAGCCTCATCGGCATCAGTGGCGCTGACCCACACCACCGCGGTGCCAGGGGCCGCGGCCTCCGACACTGAGGCCTGGTACTGCCTCTGGCTGAAGAGAGGCGGTTGGTCATTGAGGTCGGCCACCCGGAGCAGCAGTGTCTCCTCCTTGCTCAGCGGTGGGGATCCCGCATCAGTGGCCACCAGACGCAATTCATACAGATCGCGGCTCTCCCTGTCGAGGGGCCCGTCGACACAAAGGAAAAATACTCCTGGGGGACCGCCCGGACTTAGTGCAAAGGCTCCCTCGCCGCCTTCCAAAGACAGTGATATGCTTCCATCTCCAAGGCCCACACCAAGCTGCCCGGTGGCCTCCTCTTCCTTCTCAGGTTCACCATCCACATCAGACACTGAGACACGAGCCACGTAGTCTCCTGGCCGGGCGCCCTCGGAGACACTGGCGGCGCCTCCCTCAGTGAGGAAAAGCAGGTGAATGGACGGCGGATTGTCATTTACGTCCAACACTGCAATGGCCACGCGCACTGTAGCTACCTCAGGCTCCGTGCCTCCGTCGCGGGCCTCGACCACAAGTTGGTGCCAGGCCTGCGTTTCGCGGTCCAGAGGCCTCAGCACTCGCACCACGCCGCTCTGTTCCTCTACCGCGAAGTAGGCCGCGTCGCCCAATGGCCCGCCACCGCTGCTCGCTCCCGACACTTGCCGCGCGCGGATTCTGTAGCTCACGTGGCCATTGGGCCCCAGATCGCGGTCAGTGGCGCGCACGCGACAGACCTCGGCGCCCGGCGGGGCGTCCTCACGCACCGCTGCGCGGTACTCGCCCAGTTCAAAGACGGGCGGGTTGTCGTTCTCATCCAGAACGCGCAGCTCCACGCGCAGGCGACCTGTGCGCGGCGGGCGGCCTCCGTCCCACGCCTGGATCTGCAGCTCGTGCGCCGCTGCCACCTCCCTGTCCAAGCGTCGCAGCAGCACCAGATCCAGAGTGTTGAGGACAGAGGGGGAGCCCGACAAAAGCGGCGACGGTGATAGCCCCGGAGTCCCGTAGCGCAACTGGAAGAATGGTCCTTCAGGGTCCTGAAGCAGGTCGTCCGGTTGCACCAAGGTGTAGCCCTGCGTGCTGAACAGCCCCGCGTCGGGGTCTTGGGCACCTGGTAAGCGGAAGGCGGTACCTGGAGGGGTGAGCTCAGAGACGTCTAGTTGCAGGGCGTCTCGGGGGAAGCGGGGCGAGTGGTCATTCACGTCGTTGACGCGGATGTCCACCTGCACTACGGCACCCAGCAGCGTGGCGGCCACGAAGCTGTAGTGGTCCCGCCGCTCGCGGTCCAGGCACCGCGCGGTGCGGATGATACCGGTGTCTGGGTGCACGTGGAAGTCGTCCAGCAGCGGGGAGTCATCCGAGTCCTCGGACAGAAAGAAACCGCTCCCCTCCAGCTGCTGCGCGGCGGGCAGCCCGGCGCGAATGTCACCCACCAGCGTGTCCGGGGGAAGCCCCTCGTCCACGGAAAGGCTGAGATTGAACAACTGGGCTGAGGAGCCCGAGGCCGCCCACAGCCACACGTGCACGAAGAGCCCGAGCAGGGAGCTCAGCGCCTTGCAGCCGCAGCCGCCCAGCCACTGGCGGGGTGACTCTCTCCTCCCCGGGAACGGAAGGCTCTTCCCGACGGGAGCCCCCGGCTGCAGACTCCCTGCGCCCATCTTCCGCCCAGAACAGTGCCTATCTCCTGGCTCCTAGGGAAGCCTCCCGGGTAACTGCCAGCTTGCGGTGGGATAGCAAAAAATCCAGGAGCCTCTTCGGTGTCCTAGCTGAAGAAGAAAAGACTTTGGCAAATAAACCGACAGACCCAAGAGTTCCCTGGGTTACATCTGCAACTGGTGAAAACGTCCTCTGCCTGCCGCTCACGCAGACGGGGAAGCTCTGGCTGCCTCTGCCGCTGCAGCCACCTCTTCAGCCCCTGGGTTTCTTTAAACGAGTCTCATCTCTTTTTCTCTCTCCTCTTATTCCTATTACATCTGTTCCTTGTTCTGCTCGGCTGGTAGTTTCCCCCTGGTAAAGTCAGGTGCATTTTTTTTTTCCCAAAAAAGGAGGAAATTATTTAAAGCGCGCGCACACGAGGAGAGGATGGGGATCGGCCGGAGCAGGAGGTGGAGTACGGGCGGGGAGAAGGAGAGTAGGGGCGCGGGGCTCGAGGGAAGCGGGGACGGAGAGGCGGGGCAGTCGCTCCCCGCAGCGTCTCCGCGAGCCGAGGACCCCTCTGACCCAGCCTCCGCCGCCTCCCCTTCTCCCTCCCCTCCCTGCCGAGTGACGCGGCGCACACGAGGGCAAACTCCAACCTGCGAGCTGCTCTTCTGCAGCAGGGCGGAACAGAATCAAATGGGAAAGGACCTGGAGATCTGCACCGCGGGCCGGGTGGGGACCCGCAGGCGGGGCGTCTGCCCTAGCTTGGCTTGCCGAGTGGTGATGGGTGGGGGAGGTGGGGGACGCGGCCTCTCCCTGCAGCCCCCACCTCCGACCATCCCCTGGCGGGTCCCTCCAAAAGGCCTGACGCTTGGCTCGGCTGAGCGGAGAAGGTGGGGGTTATAATCACTTTAAGGAGCCAAACTTGTGTTCTCCATTTGGCGAGAGAGACTCGTCCCCAGCGGAAGGACAGATGGAGTCAAAGGCCGATGCACAGCTGGGGCCAGGATGACTGCAAAGGGGGAGAAGGAGGAACTTGGAAAGACCTTCCAGAAAACCCGAGAAATCTGTGACACACATGGTGCAAACCACGCTTTATTATGCCGCGCTACTACTCAGCGACATGTGAGCGTCTTGTCACTCCCCTCTGCCACCAAGAATGACGACAATAAATTGGGCCTGCGAACCTTTTTTATACATTCGGCGCCATCATAACACTTCCGGAGTGTTTTACAGGCTGATTTACGAGCACAAAGACCGGGTGGCTGAAAACCCTCCACCTCCTAGCACTCTGCACCACCCCCATGCTAGAAGTTTTCAGGCAGGGCCACCCTTCCCATACCACTTTCAAAACTAGCTTCTGAGTCCAAAGAAAATGCCAGTAAACCTCCATACTCGCAATTTCCCTTCAATTATCCACAATAATCAGTAGAAACTGATAAATGGCCTGTAAGAAAGTGTGCCTAAGAACGATAGGCCATATTTACCAAATGGTTTTTGCAAGTTTGCATTTCAGCAGGAGGGAAGAATTAATTTCCTGGATATTTTTCCTCTCCATTGAGGAAGACCAAAAGCTCTGCATCATGGTTCCTTGCAGCAACAGTAAAATGCCTTTTTAGTATATAGTGGAGTAATACAAAGCCACACGGTCATCTGTACCGTCCACAAAATAACAATTTATTTTGTAGCAGACATATTGCCTGTAAAAGAAGACAGTGTTGAAAATGAATTCCACTTTCATCCATGAAGTCCCCTTAAACGTTAAGATTCATGATGAGTGTTGGAGTCTTCTTTTTCCTTAGCCTCTTCAATCTCACCCTAACCAGTTCCCCTGCCTCCACTCCTGCCCCTTTTAAGTAATTCTCAACTAAGCATCTAGATTGATGTTTTCAAAGCTAACTCAGATCATATTACCTCCTGCTTAGAACCTGCAATATAATTCTATTATAAAGGCAGTCCCCAAGTTACAAACATCTGACTTGAACTTAGTGCATGGAGGTTATTACAGGTATTACTGAATGTACCTGTTCCAACTCACAAATTCAACTTAGGAACAAACCTACAGAACCTATCTGGTTTGTAACCTGGGAACTGTCTGTGCTTCAGTCAGACTCTTTCCAATATACAAGCTCCTACCCACCTTTCTGACCTTGCCTCACACCCCAACCCTGGATTCAGCCATACTGCTTTCCTTCTGATCTTGGTACACTTGAATTGTTAGAACTTTGCATGCCGAGATTTCATTTTCCAGCTTTGCAAATTCTGGCTCTTTCCCATTCAAGTCTCAACTCAAATGCCAGCTGTTAAGGAAGCCCTTCCCTGATCACCCTACCTCAAACAACCTGTGCACCTTAAACACGATAGCCTCACCTTATACTCCAGTTATATCACCTGAACTCAGCTTGCTGTATTCATTTGTTTCATCTCAACACAACTTTATGCACTTTAAACACTGTTTTATCCTGGCACCTAGAACCTAGAGTACACTGGGTCTCTATTTATTAAATATGCATTGGATGGATGGATAGTTGAACCTGTGAGTAGATGGGTGGATAAGTCTGTTAAAGTAGAGATTTGAAGCCATAACTAAAAAATGTACCGGCCATGAGAACCTTCATCGTGATGAATTCTATCTGCACAATCTACTCATTCGTATCATTCTATGGGGCTTCTTGAGCTTATTTTTGAGCTTCTTCAGCTTATTTTGTAAATTGTACTGTTATCAAATATTTACTTGAGTCTAAGAATAAAGGAAAAGAAACATCTTTTTCTGCATATTTCACTGACACGTTCTTTATAAACAGTGGAAAACAAATGGAAAATCAAGAACCTCAAACATTTATTTTCCTGTTAGTTCTGAGGCTTTATAATCCAAGCATGTACAATTCAAGGTCTCTTGCTCACTTCACAGTACCCATAATTGAATGTCCTGAGCAGCATTCTAGAATTAAGAATTCAATTTGGCAAAATAAAAGAATCAAGAGCTTTTTCTCAAATATCTGAAAAATAATTTTAGAAAATTCAGGAGCCAAGAACCTGAATGAAATAGGATCTGATCTGATCCTTTTGAGGGAAATACCATAGTATAACCAGCAAAAGTCTTGTCTTTGAAGCTGGGCAATCCTGATTCTGCTCTATAATTTGGGACAAGTTATTTAAATATTAAGCCTAAGTTTCCTTGTAACTTGAGGATGATATATCTAATTTACAGGGATACTATGATCCTTAAATCAGACAATATACATGGATTGGCACATAGAAAGCGTTCAGCAAGAATCATTTATCTTACACTTATTTGTATGATGAAATGTTTTAGGGGTAAATTGTTTTGAGATTCTCAGTAATATCAAACTCTAACTTCATAACCTGCCCTCCAACATGTGGCTGTTAAAAGGTGAAAAATCTTGCCTATCATAAATAGAAACTATAACTAATCATTGGGCAGAAAGGCTCGGGGCCAATCTTCACCTCATGTTACATGGTTTAAGTAAGACAGGAAGTCAGTCCATCTTTGCTAACATTTTCTCCCAGATGACAGATAGTCCTCAGCTTTACAATAGTTAACTTAAAAATATAAATAATTACTAAGTGCTCAAAGCAGTGTTCAAAGCATCTCACATCAACCTTTTAGGGAAGGAATTATAATTATTATCCCCATTTTACAGATGAGGAAACTGAGGTTCAGGAGCATTACAAGTAATGTGGTCAAAGTTGCACAGGTAGTAAGCGGTGGTACTGGAGTCTGAACCCAGACAGTTATGCTCCAATGTCTTTGCTCTTGTCTTTCTGATGTTCTTTAATCAGATTGTCTTCTTCTAAATTCTTGGTGAAATCAGTATTGTGATATAGTACAGAGTTTTGGGAAGACCTGCAGGAACTGCAGAGAGAGGACTTGGCTGGCATGTTTGTGAGAAAATGCAGAACAGGCACAAGGAAGTGACTACTTGGGAGTGCAACAAAAAAGCCAACTGTGTATTTAGAAATGGTGCTTAAAGGCAAGTATAGAGGATCATGTGAAACACGGAGAGTTTCTTCCCATCGTCTCCCCCAGGGGAAAGGGCCTCTGAGGGATAGGAAGGGTGCATGACAGCAGGGGTCCCCACCCCATGTTGGCTCCTATGTCATTTTTCTGAAAAAAAAATTGAGCCAAAGAATATTTGGAGCTTACGATGGTTAAATATGACGTGTCAAGTTGGCTAGGATATGGTACCACTGGTTTGGCAAACATCAGCCTAGATGTTGTTGTGAAGGGACTTTATCATCTGTAGACTTTAAGTGAAGGGGATTATCCTTCATAATATAGATGGGTCTTATCCAATCAATCAAAGGCATTATGAGCCAAAACCAAGGGTTTCTGCAGAAGGAATTCTGCTTCAAGACTGCAACTTAGAAAACCTGCCTCAGTGTCCAGCCTGCCAATGTGCCAGCTCCCACAATTACACGAGCCAATTCCTTTAAATAAAAAATACATGTAATTGTATATATTATATCATAGGTAAAGAGAATTGGTTGTATTTCTCTAGAGACTGCTAATAAAGAACTTTGTAGAAGTAGAGATGATTTATGTAATAATAGTAATTAATTGTAGTTTGCAATTAATATCTACATATATTTTGTGTTCTTAAAGACTTAGCATCCTGGACATGACAGGGATCTTAATAGGTAATCCTATGCATCTTCCTACCTTAGAATCTAAGCCACCCAAAAGAGATGATCTTCCTAATGTGCATAATGCAATGATACATTCCTAAACTACTAAGAATAGAATATGAATGTCTTACACAACAAATAAGTAAGCGACGAGATGGTTATGTTAATCAGTTAGATGTAAGTATTCCACATTGTATATCAAATCAGCCCATTGTACTTCATAAAGGCATTAATGTACACAGTTATAACTTAATAAGGAATTTTTAAAAGTAAAGAAAAAAATCTATTCATTTTTTGGTGTTGAGAGCAGATTCTACATATGCCTATTTTTTCCCAACAGAATATGATTAAATTCTACAAAATATTAGTGTCTGTTTTAGATGTTGACATGTAGTTATTTCCTCTGATTTTTTGAAAGATAGATAAAAACTGGTCAATAATTTCTTCACACCAACATTCCATTTTATAGTTAAAAGGAACTCTAACATGGCTTATCATTAAGTAGATTTAGACATACTACATTTATTCATATTTTCAAATTCAGTAAAAACTTGAATGTGAGAATTACTCATACTGAAGTTGGCTCTGCTCTTGAAGATTATAGTATAAGTAGGTTAAAATAGACCCCTTAGCTAAAATAATTTCTTCCTAATTTTCCCCAGGTGCCCTTTTCTTGCCTAACTTGCTTATTCTTTCCAATACTTGGTAAGGCAGACCACCCCTTCCCCACTCCCTCCTCCAGACTCAGGTTGGCCTACAAAGGCCAGTCAAATCTGCTCAACCATACAGCCTCGAAGATTTGGCTTCCTAACTCTCTCTTTGGCACACATCCCATCTTGCTTTTCCTAAAAGGTTTTCTATAGATGAAATAATCCCAGCCCCTCATTTCCCCAATGCTTTAATCATTTTGGTCCTGTTCTCTAAACTCTTTCCAATTTTCCTATATATTGTATAAGATGTGGAAACCAAAACCACACACTATTTTCTAACAAGGTCTATGCATTGCCAAACCTAGGGAGGCTGGCTTACTTCTTCAATCAGAAGCCAAAGCCAAGTCCAACAGGTTCTTAACAAGTGGATGTCAGAACAGGTGTGACACCCCCAATCCAAGAAAGCAACACCCCCTGAGTAAGATTAATTATTCAGTGTGGAAAGGTAATCTACTTGCTTTCACACAAAGGAATTTTTAGAATATTCATGTTTATATAGGACAGCATGATAGATACAGCTAGCGAAGCAGAAGATAAATAGCATTTGATCTTATCCATGTTTTTCTAGGTGCTGTTGTTCTTTGTGTGAAATTAAGGAAGCTGATCTGTTTCCTGGGACAAAGCAAAGTTCACTGAAATATATATACATAATATATGTTATAATAATTCCAGGCAAGAGAAAGCAAAGGAAATACCCAGGACTCTGCCAATCCCACAAATATTCAGTGAGAAAAACACCTGGATTCTCCCCAAGCCACAGCTGTTTAGTTGGAAAATGCCTGGATCCCATTGAATCAAGGCAGTCAGGGAAAAGAGCCACATCCGGCCCAGTGTGTCTACTTCGTATGACACGCACACATGAATCCTATTTGATCAAGACACAGTTATTTTGGAAATAAATAGATCCTGCTGGATTCAAGCACAGTTCATGATTAGTACACACAGATGGAGATGGACTGGGTACAGATACTATCTGTGAGAAACTCCTTCCATACACAGGCTTTTGGTAAGAAAATTAGACCACAGGTTTCTGGCTGCATCAGTATCTCAGTTATTTCTCTCCTGGAACATATGTAGGTCTGGCAGCCCTGCTCTTTGATAAAGTTTGCCTAGATCACCAGGATCTGAGTGTTTCATCCTAATCTTTAGGTCCAGCGAAGTGTAAATGTAAAAAGAAGTGCAAAATTAAATAAATTAAATAAGTCAATCTTGTTTTCCTTTAGCACAATGAACAACATAGTAGCATATTCACCATAGGAGCCTTTCTGAGCACATGTGAATTAGGAAAAAAATACAAGAACTTTATCCCTGTCATCACAATGCACACTTTCTGCATATTCCCATCTCTCTCTCTCTCTCTCTGACATAAACTTCTTTTGTGTAGAACATTTTCCAAGTAATTTTTCAACGATCCATGATAAAAGTACCACTCTTGGTGCTGAAACTAATCTGAAAATTAGGTAGATATTTCCACAGATTAAATAATCATCATATTTAAGATTAACCTGCTTTATAAGTAGTGAATCATACTTAGTCCTTTTAGAGAAGTTTTTATACTGCAACTCAAAATAATCCTAAGGAGACAACCCATGCTTTGAGAAATCACAGACTTCAAGTATGAAGGCTCTAGAATCCTGAGGCCTTCCACCCAGTGACTTGCTTCAGAAATAAAACTCTCCATTCCTGGAGAGATTCTTGTAGAAATAGCTTCACACATTCAGGTGCTCCTTAACTTTCCTCTGCTGACTACCAAGCCCTTATTTCCCATGTCTCATTTGTATTTCCCAGAGAAAGAAAGAAATAGAGGAATGACATTACGGAAGGTTTCGCCCTGGTAAGGTGCATTCAATTAAGAAACCAGAGTCTTCACGGGAAGTGAGTCTGAATCCCATGGCCAGTGATGTCCATTTTGACCACCGCACGCTGAGTGTTTTAGCCATCAGGCTCCGGGGCATCTGCAGTCAGTAACATTACTGCATTGGCAGGAGCTCCTCTTCCACACAGCTTCCTGTGTCTGCAAATGTGTACAGACAGCTATTTTTTTCTCTGCCTTCCTGGGCTTTTATCCTCGACCCTTTACTTTATTTATAAATGTAGCTTCCACATTTTCTCTGTGTGCTTTACCTTCAATATCTTTTTTGAGGGCCTCTAGCCTCACTTCTCATGCATTTTTATCCCCAGTTCACCCTGCTTCACCTTCTTCATTGTTCTTTCTTCTTTTAAGCCCTGGTAACGTATCCTGGCATACCGTGGAAGCCTAAAAATAACGGCCATCAAAATGCAGTTTAGAAGAGATGCTTTGAAGACTCAAATGATAAAGCCCTTCACGGGCACAGATGAATGTTAAATGTGGGGAAGCAACCACCAGCAATCAGAGATGCAATCGTTCATTTTTGATCAAGTGTATTGTGCAGCCCAAGAGGAAAAGGCGGCAGAGCTATACATGGCTGCAGAGAATGGTCACAGCTGCCAATCCTTGAACTTTGCAGGTGCCCAGAGTGAATGATTCCAGTAACTCAGCATTTCTGCAAGAACATCATGAGAGGCAAAGCCATATTACAAATCAAGGGAATCTGAAGGCTTATGCAGGATTTCACTCTCCCTTGCTTGCAGGCATTCATCCCCATGGTTCGCTGGGGTGAGCAGAATAACATCCCCACCCCCGCCCAAGATGCCTGCATCATAATCCCTTGAACCTGGGAATCCATCACCTTACCTGGTAAGGGACCTTGCCCATGTGATTAAGTTAAGGAACTTGAGATAAGATAGGCCCTGTGTCATCACGGGGAGTCTTTGATGTGCAAGAGGGAAGCAGGAGAGTTGGGGTCAGAGAAGGAGATGGGACAAAGGAAATGGGTCAAAGTAGGGGGGTGGGTGGGAGCCAAAGAATTGAGGCAGCCTCTGAAAGCTGCCTGAGGCAGGGAAAGCATCCTCCCCTGGGGCTTCCAGTAGGTTTCACCCCAGTGAGACCCATGTGGAACGTCAAACCTACAGAACTGTAAGACAATACATCTGTGTTTTTAAAATAAACTTGTGTTATAATAAACTTGGGTTGCCACTAAGTTTGTGATAATTCATTAGAGCAGCCACAGGATACTAATACATTCCCTGGCTGTGCCCAGGCCAGCTTTTCCTCTTTCCTGCATTCTCGGAAGGAAATACCCATATTTCTAGTGCACTGTTCTCTCTCAAACATTTAAGTGCTCCTTGAAGAGAAGGCAGAAATTATCCCAGCAATAGAGTTGCTTCCAGCCAACAATATCTCAAGGGATTGGTTTCAGCTGGAAATTTGGGCAGATTCATTTCGGAGAAAGTGTTTCTTACAATGTCAGTGTGAAGGTTCTCTTTGATTTATCCAAAGTTTTATCTTTGTAAAAATGTTTTGTAGAAAAATAGCTGCCTCAAAATAGCACTCTTGTTTAAAAGACTAAAGAAATATATGCAAATGATACCCAACGGTGATGGTTAAAACTTTAACTAGATGTGAATTGGTGTGATACTGAGAGGTCACACAATTTATTGGAGGGAGACAGTAGTCTTTAGTAAAAAGAATTCAGGACACAAAGCCTATTTTAAAAGCCAAGTGCCTGACTCAACAGCTGAGAAATGGGGCTCTGATTATTTTGTGGAGAGATATAAATCCTGACCATGGAAAGGGTCAGTGTCATATAATGGGCCATGAAATCTACTCAGTGGGGGTCACAGGCTCAAGAGGAAGGGCACCTGCTATGACACACACAAAGAATCTGTTGCTTGTCACCTTCTCAAACTCAAGTGGAAATGGGGTGGTTACTAAACTTTTCTGGACTACCGTAAGTAATATTTTTTATAGTATAGGCCACACACACACACACAGTATAACTAAAAATATTAGTTTCATACACCCTACTCACTCTTAATGCAAGATGTATTCTGATATTCCTTAAATTTTATTGTTATTTTCATTGGTATTCTTTTGAATGTTGACCACTCAATGGCCATGATGTGGAGTCTGAAAACACAGCTTTGGTGGTACTATTTATCACTGAAGTAGGTACTTTCTTCCATTTGGGGGGCAGGAGTTCATTTCTTATTGCCTGGTAACTTCAATGTCAAACTCTTTTCCAACTCTAGAATTTTGTAGTTTTTCCCAGGGAGGAACATTATTCTCTGTTTAATAGAATGAAGAAACAACTACCAACTTGGAAACTTCCATCCAGCAAGTTTGTTTAGTAAAATATGGTTTTTCTAAGATAGATTTTATTCCATTTTGCTCTTCAGTGATTAATTCTATACCTCAAACATGTCTTTCAAATTAAAATCGGGAATTATTGAAAGTGTTGTCATACCTTGTTTGTCACATTGGCACTGGTGCTTACAAATTTTGGTTTCTGGAATTGGGGAACCAGAAACACTCTGCAGACAGAAAGCACTTGGAGTCACTTCCAGAGAGTGTTTTGTTTATGCTCCTAGCCAATATCACCTTGCAAATCACCTCTTCCTTTCTTGCCTAAAATTGCTCAAGGCAGGTAAAGATGGTATCCTAAGACCTAGAGAAAAACGGCTCACTATCACTTTGTTTTAAAAAATTACACTCCACAACACACTTCTCAGACCCCCTGCCTATAAAAAAGAGTGACACTAAACTCTCAGGGCTGAAAAATAGCTAACAAACTATGCTAACCCTTCAGAGATGCAAAACAATAGCCATCACTCATCAGTTTGCTGAGAGGTGACAGATTCCAATTTCCTTTTTTCCAGAGACGCGCTCCTCATTACCAAGCAAAACTGGACCAGTTAACTTGCCCAAGATCTATAGCTTGCTGCAGTGATCTCATCGGTCTGTGTCCCTGACAGGGACCCAAGCAGGTGGTATGGAGTGCAGTGAGCTGACATATGGAGACAAATTGCCTACATAGGCTGATCTGCCAGGACAACTAATTTTCCTTCTATTTTGAGAAAAGCAATTATTTTAAATTGCCATATATCAAAATGACTTCGTTCTTGCCACTAAAATATAAGAAGTCAATAAACTATTAATATAATGCAAATGAGCGTCTCCTGTTATTTTGATTTAAAAAAATAGAGATTAAAAAAATTAAAAAGGAGAAGCAGAGCCCACACTGCCTCATTTAACAAGATCACAAGTCAAGCCTTTACCATATTCCACTTGCATGTGTAACTCATGCTCTTCTGAAAGCCTTTTGACTATATCACAAAACCTCTTTTTAACTTTGTTTTAAAACCCCATCAAATGTTGTTGAAAGTGTTTGTTTTATGTGAAAGGAGGTCTTGTCTTATGAAACATAATAGATTCAAAAAGAAGGATGCTGGAAAGTCGAAGTTGGACACAGGAGAGGAGCTGGGAGGGTGTCTACGTCAAGTACCGTATTTACTTGAAGTCAGCAAGTAATAGAACAAAAAAAGTCCCCTTTGGGTGACACCAGTAGCTCAGTTGGCAGGGCACTGGCCACACACTCTGAAGGTGGCGGGTTCACACCAGGCCTGGGACAGCTAAAACAATGACAACAGCAACAAAAAAAACAGCTGGGTGTTGGGGTGGGTGCCTGTAGTCCCAGCTACTTGGGAGGTTAAGGCAAGAGAATTGCTTAAGCCCAAGAGTTTGAGGCTGCTGTGAGCTATGACATCACAGCACTCTACTCATGGTGACAGCTTGAGACTCTGTCTCAAAAAAAAAAAAATTCAAAAAATGTCAACCTTGAGTCCAGGAAACTCACCTGCCCACCCTGTCCAAAACCAAAACTTAGACTCAGCCAATGTTCAATCACATATTCCTTACAGTAGAAGTGAATCCAGAATTCTAAATAAGAATTCTAAAGGAAAATTTTAAAATCTATATTTAAATTAAGCACACCTGAAGGAGAATAAGGTGTTGATTTATGAAGCTGAGAGAAATTGTGAGCAGCTGGAATATTAAGGTAACTTTGTTAGAGGGCATTTTCATTGCCACTTTGGACTGAAGTGGGAGAAGCTTTTAGAGCCATGATTTGATAAGATCTTACAGGCCCCAATCTAGTTAACTGTAGAAGGTGTAATACCCAACCCTGGGATATTTGACTGACAGAGTCATTAAAGATATAGCAGTTAAAGATAGATACAAAAGGTAGTTAATTTTTATTAGATCTTACAGTTTTATTCTTTAGAGATAATTATTTTACCTTTTAAATTTATGATGAATCTTTTTTTTTTTTTGAGACAGAGCCTCAAGCTGTCGCCTTAGGTAGAGTGCTGTGGCATCACAGCTCACAGCAACCTCCAACTCCTGGGCTTAAGCAATTCTCTTGCCTCAGCCTCCCAAGTAGCTGGGACTACAGGCGCCCACCACAATGCCCAGCTATTTTTTGGTTGTAGTTGTCATTGTTTGGCAGGCCCGGGCTGCATTCGA
>CAUYQV010178328.1:0-14236 GCA_963574575.1 Galagoides demidoff
GATCTCATATGACAATGGTGCTGTATTCATTCCTATATAGTTTTTCATGTGTACTATTCACTTTTTAAAAATTATAAAATATTATGAGAAAGACATGATGGCTATGTTAGCCAGTTGGATGAGAGTTTTTCAAACTGTATATGGAAGCAACACACTGTATCCTATGATAGAATTAATGTACACAATTATGATCTAATAAAAAATATTAAAAAATTATAAAATATACCATGTATGTTAAAGAGTGTATAAAATAATCCCCTTTTATTACAAAAACTTGTACAGCATACAGATTTGTGGGCTTCCACATTCTTCTTATGAATCATGAATTATATCTTAGAATGCAAAAAATAAATCTCTATCAGGTAGTGCTATTTTAACTATATTAAAATCTTCTGTTTTATGAGCTCCAATGACGTAAAACTTTACTTTGAATGTTACATTATGAACACTGTTTAGTCATCTTTCCCACCTTACCCCAGTGCTCTAGCTCCCCCCTTTTTACATCTGCCTATCTCCCAACTGCCTTGCACAAGATTTATGTCATGCCTTCACATCAGCCTCCATCTGTTATTAACTCACTTTCTGGAGATTACTTGCAAAGATTTGATGAGTTTTCTATTTCTGTCTCCTGGTTTTCAAAAAGGAACTTAGCCATATTCTTTGTAAACAATTTTAAAACTACTAACAGGCAGTGTGTTTGATGGTCCTGTGGATATGTGTCTTGCTTCAACAGTATTTGTACAGAACAGACTCAGGGACTCCCTTTCTCCAGCCTCTGAAACCTCTCTGATCTCTCCAATTGCAATCTTGGAGACCATCTTCATGGCCATCTTCTGTAGCTAGAACCAGCTAACACTGTCGTGGTTACCAAAAGGTATCCTTATTGCCCACCAATCATGAGCTCCCAGATCCATCAAAATTATTACCCCACGGTAGAGGCAACAGTCAACTGCTTGGTCAGTTTGCATCTGCAGGCCTCCTACATCTTCCTCTCTCTTGGCTTCTCTTTTAACTGCAATGATATGGCTCTAAAAGGCATGGGCCACTTCTTCCCTGGATTGGCTGAGGAGAAGTGCAAGGGCACTGAGCATCTCTTGAAGATGCAAAATCAGCAGGGCAGCCACACTCTCTTCCAGGACATGCAGAAACCATCTCAAGATGAGTAGGGTACAACCCTGGATGCAATGGAAGCCATCTTGGCCCTAGAGAAAAGGCTGAACCACAGGCTCTTTTGGATTTTCATGGCCTGGGTTCTGCCCGCACAGATTTCCATCTCTGTGACTTCCTGGAGAGTGGCTTCCTAGATGAGGAAGAGAAACCTATCAAGAAGATGGATGACCACGTGACCAACCTCCATAGGCTGGCCAGGCGTAGGCTGGGCTGTGCAAGTACCCCTTTGGAAGGCTCACTCCCAACCATGGCTAGGAGCCTATTGAGCCAGCAACCTCTGAGGAGTCCCTCTCAAAGTATCAGGCTTTGCCAGGCCTTCCCACAGCATCTTCTGTGGCCATTATTCCTGCCTGAGGCTCTCCTTCTAGCCAGTAGGTAGCCAACCATTTAACCAGCCTGGAGACCTCTTCCAAGTCTTGGACTAAATGGAAATAAATAAAGCTTTTTTTTTTTTTTTTGCAGTTTTTGGCTGGATCTGGGTTTGAACCTGCCACCTCTGGCATTTGGGGCTGGCACCCTACTCCTTTGAGCCACAGGCACCGCCCATAATTAAAGCTTTTTGCAGGAAAAAAAATAACTACTAACAAAAAACATAAACTGACATCCAGAATAGTAGCATGAGGGGCTCTGTTTACCTGCTCCTCAGCAAAACAGCTATAATTGTTAAAGATGATTTGACAAAAAAAAAAAAATAAACAATCAACGGAACTATCTGGAGATGTTACTATGGGTGTTCAGCAAATGAAGGAGCATTTATTCATGTAAATCTAATAAATCTCAGTAAAGACAGTGGGAACCTGTGGCATATGAGCCATGAGCCATTCCCTTCCTCTTCTACCAGTGTGATGGAAACTCCACTCTGGGCAGGTATAGTCAAGAAGCTCCCTCTACCTACAGCTCCCAGTCAAAGATTATGATATCTCCTTGATAGGGGTGGGTCACCAGTGTTTCTAATCTCCCCAGCATCATAATGGAGAGAATAAATTAAAGGTGATGGCTGTTGAAAGGTCACAATTCTCCTCCTTCCTCTACTCACTCCTACTTGTAGGATGCAGGACCTGTCTAAGCCATGGTAGGCTTAAAGACCTACCTTCCAATCTCCCTTACCCCAGCTCACTTATTAGAAGGAGATTCCACTCTGAGAAAGGCAAGTCAAGAACAATGGAGATTATTGATCTCCTTAGCGTTCTAGTCATAGTTCAGAAGTGTTGAGTCAAGAGAAACTGACCACTTTACTACCTCCAGCTCCAAAACAGTGGCACAAAGATTTTTCCCAATGCTGGGGTCCAGCCCCAGGGGCAGGGTCCCTTAAGACCTGTGGATCTGGCAGTGACCAACTAAAGAAATATAAAGTTAGAAACTATAAGAAAGAAAGAGATAAGACACACAGAATTTTCAAAGGTGGGAACCCAGGGGACCACTGCCCACATGTAGGTTTCATGGTGGCCCTCAGTGTCAGTTCCACTCAGCTTTTATTTAAGGCTATTTTCTCATTTAGCTCAGAGGGTAAGTTGAGGAAGGGAACAAAGACACCAGAAGTTTCTCTGAGTGAGTGTATCAGCTCCTATGATTTCTATAATCATTAACTTTAAGGGTCTGAGCAGAACCTGAGCCTTATGTGGAGGCAGCCTTCTGTCTGAGGTCACACACACAGATCCTAGGAGGGTGTTAATCTCCACTAGTTCACTGTGGAGTAAAACACCACTGGTGTCAATCTCCTCTAAAGAATTGGTGGGAGAGAGGAATTTTCCTCTGATCTCCACCACAGAGGGTCTTTTCCTGCAATAAAGGATATAAGCCCTCCTGGAATCTGTATAACAGTTGCTACAACATATTATCTAAATTTCCAGTTTTCAATTAAAAAAATAGGAAGCATGCAAAGAAACAAGGAAATGTGATTCACATACAGGGGGAAAGACAGGAAATAGAAACTGCCTATAAGAGTACCGAGATGTGAGGCTTAAGAAACAGGCTTTAAAGCAGCCATTATGGATATTTTCAAGGAACAAAAGGAAACCTTTAATACTTAAAGGAGTAGTGTAGGTTATCATAAAATGATATAAAGTATAAAAAAGAAACCAAAGGCATTTTTGGAATTAAAAATATATTAATGAAAATAAAATTCTGTTAAAGGGATTCAAAAGCAGATTCAAACTTGTAAAATTTTATCATCTTGAGGATAAATCAACAGAAATTATTCATTCTGAAGAATAGAGACAAGAAAGAATGAAGACAACGAGTCAGGAACAGCTAGTCTCACCTATAATCCTAGTGCTCTGGGAAGCAGAAGAGGAAGGATTGCTTGAGTTCAGGAGTTTGAGACCAACCTGAGTAAAAGTGAGACTCCATCTGTACTAAAAAGAGAAAACATTAGCCAGGTGTGATGTCATGTGCCTATAGTCCCAGCTACTTGGGAGGCTGAAGCAGGAAGATCACTTGAGCCCAGAGGCTGGATGTTGCAATGAGCTATGATGACACCACTGCACACTAACCTGGACAACACAGTGAGACTCTTGTCAGAAAAAATGCTTGGTGCCCATAGCTCAGTGAGTAGGGCACCGGCCACATACACTGTGGCTGGTGAGTTTGAGCCCTGCCCAGGAGTGCTAAACAACAATGGCAACTGCAACCAAAAAATAGCCAGGCATTGTGGTGGGTGCCTGTAGTCGCAGCTACTCAGGAGGCTGAGGCAAGAGAATCACTTAAGCCCAAGGATTTGAGGTTGCTGTGAGCTGTGATGCCACAGCATTCTACCCAGGGCAACAGCTTGAGACTGTCTCAAAAAAAGAAGAAGAAGAAGAAAATAGAGTATTAGTGAAATGTGGGATGCCATTAAGTGTAACAACATATGTATGCATAGTAGGCATACCCGAAGGAGTAGACAGAAAGAAACAGAAAATGAATCTATGGCCCCAAGTTTCCTAAATGTAGTAGAAAAAATAAAGCCACACATGGAAAATTCCACAAACACAAAGTGGGATAAACTCAAAGAGATCGGTACTCATGCACATGATAGTAAAAATATTGGAAGACAAAAACAAATAGAAAATCTTGAAATCAGCAAGAGAAAACCAACTCAATAAGTACAAGAAAACCTGAGTAAAACTATGACCTGACTTCTCATCAGAAATCATGAAGGCCACAAGGCAGTGGGATGACACATTCAAGGGGCTGATAGGAAAAACATTGTCAATCAATAATCTTATATCCAACAATGATATGTTTTAAAACTATATCATATTTTAGGGTGGTACCTGTGGCTCAAAGGAGTAGGGCACCAGCCCCATATACCAGAGGTGGTGATGGGTTCAAACCCAGCCCCAGCCAAAAACTGAAACAACAACAACAACAAATATATATATATATAATATTTTAATGTATTTTCTGCCTTAGTCCATTAGAGCTTCTATACATATAACAAAATACCATAGACTGGGTAGCTCAGAAACAATAGAATCTTATTTCTTTTAGTTCTGGAAGCTGGGGATTAGATAAAGGCATCAGCATATTCTGTGTCTGGTGGAGACCCATTACTGGTTCATAGATGGTTATCTTTTCACTGTATCCTCACCTGGTAGAAGGGACTAGGGAGCTCTGTGGGATCTCATTTATAAGAACACTAATCCCATTCACAAGGGCTCCACCTTCATTACCTAAGCACCTCCCAAAGGCATCTCCCAATACCATAATATTGGGTATTATGTTTAGGGAGACACAAAGATTTAGTCATATATATATATGGATTTACACACATATATGTATATATGTCTATGAATGTGTGTACATGTGTATATATATACACACACATATATAATATTTATGTGAAGGTGAAATAATACATTCTCAGTTAATGAAAAGTAAAATAATTTATGTGTATGAGAGATATTGGTCTTTAAATTTCTTTTATTCATAACTGTGTTTGGTTTTGGTAACAGTGTAGTACTGGTCTCAAAGAATGATCTGGGAAAGGACCCTTATTCTATTTTTGAAAGAATTTATGAAGGATTTTTGTTAATTCTTCCTAAAATGCTTGATTGATTTCACTAGTGAAATTATCTGGGCAGTAATTTTCTTTATGAAACTTCAGTAAGAGTAGCTCACATAACAAAATCCCAAAACTACAAATGTTGGCATGAATGCATGGATGTGGAGAAAAGGGAACATTTCTGCACTACTAGTGAGAATGTAAGCTAATACATTCCTTTTAGAAAGTAGTTTGGAGAACACTCTGGTATCTAAAAGTAGACCTGCCATTTAACCCTGCAATTCCTCTACTAGGTGTATATCCGAAAGACCAAAAATCACTTTATAATAAAGATATTTGCACCAGATTGTTCACTGTAGCTTAATTCAAAATTGTGAAGTCATGGAAGAAGCCCAAGTGCCCATCAACCCATGAATGGATTAATAAATTGTGGTATATGTATACTATGGAATATTATGCAGCCTTAAAAAGGATGAAGAGTTTACCTCTTTTATGCTTACATGAATGGAGCTGGAACATATTCTTCTTAGTAAAGTATCTCAACAATGGAAGAAAAAGTATCCAATGTACTCAGTACTATTATGAAACCAATTTATAATCACTAACACTTTCACAAGAAAGAGAAACCACAACTATAGCCCATGATGATGGAGGGAAGAATAGGGGGATGGGAGGGGACGGGGGAGATTCGATGGAAGGGGGGTAAACGTTGGGACCATTCCTATGGTTCATATCACAAGGGTACATGTCAAATCTATTAAGTATAGATTATAAATGTCTTAACATAATAATTAAGTAAAAGAGGTGAAGGCTATATTAACCAGTTTGATGTAAGCATTCCTAATTGTATATAAAATCAGCACATTATACCCCATAAAGGCATCCATGTATACATGATCTATGTGTTTATGACTTAATAAAAAATATTTAATGATTCAAGCTGGGTGCAGTGGCTCACGCCTGTAATCCTAGCCCTCGGGAGGCCGAGGTGGGTAGATTGCCTGAGTTCATGGGTTCAAGATCAGCCTGAGCCAGAACAAGACCTCATCTCAAAAAATTAGCCAGGCATCGTGGTGGGCACCTGTAGTCCCAGCTACTTGGGAGGCTGAGGCAAGAGAATCGCTTGAGCCCAAGAGTTTGAGGTTGCTGTGATCTGTGACACCATGGCACTCTACTGAGGGTGACAAAGTGAGACTCTGTCTCAAAAAAATTAATAATTCAATACCTTAATGTGTCTTTAGGCTGTTTTCTTTTTTCCTCTTGAGTTGCTTTTTGTTGCTTATATCATTTTAGGAAATTGTCCTATTTAATTCAAGTTACCTAATTTATTTACATACAGTGTTTCATAGTATACCTTTATAATTATGTTCATTGCTATTAGGTTAATAGTAAAATACCCTCTTTCATTTCTGATTTTTAAAATTTGAATCTTTACTTTCTTCGTCTTGGTCTATCCAGCTAAAGATTTTCAATTCTGTTGACCTTTTCAAAGGAGCGAATTTTAGTTTTGTCAATTTTTATCCATGATCGTACCACTCTTTAATTTCACTGATTTCCCTCTGAAGCCTTATTTCCTTTCTTCTGCTTGCTTTGGGTTTAGTTGCCTTTTGTTACTCTAGCATCTAAAGTGAGATCTTCAGATGATCATCTTTTATAATGTAGGCATTTGTAGCTTTAAATTTTCTTCTAAGCATTGCTTTTGCTATATTTCACTTATATGGAATACTGATTTTTTTTTTTTTTTGCAGTTTTTGGCTGAAGCCAGGTTTGAACCTGCCACATCCGGTATATGGGGCCGGTGCCCTGTTCCTTTGAGCCACAGGCACCGCCCGGAATATTGATTTTTTTTTTATTGTTGGGAATTCAGTGAGGGTACACAGAACCAGATTACACTGATTGCTTTTGTTAGATAAGGACCCTCTGATATTTGTGTCCCGCCCCAAAATTATTAATTTCCACTCACCTTGGTCTTAATTCAGCGAGACCCATGTCAGACTTCTGATGTACAGAACTATATGAAAGTAAGTCCCTCTTATTTTCAGCACTAAGTTTGTGCTAATTTGACAGCTGCTTGAAATAATATTACCTGAATATGAGACAAAATTACTATTTTAAAAGACTGTATCTAAAGATACAACAGAATGAACTTTCGGATACAGTTCCCTTCCCCCAAAGTATTCGAGGTGGAAATGGTCATTCTGTGTTTCACCTTCTGTGAGTACTCTGCTGCCCTTGTTGGCAGGCTGCCCAAAATCCAACAGTGTGGGGAGCTTCCACTTAGTATTTGCTGAGGTTCAATCTCTATTTCTAGGCATCTTAAAGACTTAGGGTGCGGACATGAGCATTAATTAATAATTTTTCCCCAAGAATGAGAGAGACTGCTTGCTGAATCTACATCTATTATTTCCTTTATCTTTCCCAACTATTCATTTCCATGTCCCTTGTGACCCCTCACATGTGATATTTGATTTCAATTCGTTAAATAGAAATTGAAGTCATAAACCTTACAAAAGGAGAATTAGCAGCAGACTTGCCGTGTGTGGCATTCTGAGGATCTCTCAGTTTTCTGTTGAAACTATGTTAACTACAAATGGGTTTTAGTACATATGTGGAGTCCTGGATCATGTGCTGTCTTGCACAGTTTCTTAGGCACAATGTGTCAGTTTTTAACTAGAGATTCTTCTTAATTTGTTTATGCTTATATAGACAGCATACAGTGAATGTTGCCTCTTCAGGTGCTATATATTCAATAGCGGGCAAATGACCTAGAATTTCTGGGCAATTAGAATTTGGGAGTAATTCTGTTCAACTACTATGTATTGGTTAGTTCTTTCTTTGCAAGAATTCACTTTGTTAAATGTGTAACTAAATGTGAATTGAATTTTTAACCGCTGGAACAATTTTCACAGGAATAAATTCATAAGTCAGAAAACTATCTTTTGTCAACCCCTGCTCTGTTTTCTGGTTTGGGAAAATAATCTGCATTGTGACAATTCAGACACTTCATCATCAATTACATAATGTCTGAACATTGCATCTCTTTAGCTTCCAAACTACCCTTCCATTCTCCTCTTTTCCCCACTACAGCTTGTTACTACTTCTTACTAGCTCATCCATCATTTTCCCTTGACAGGGTAGCTAGGATATGTCTACTACCTCTGGATTCAAAGGCCCTGAGTCATTCCTATTACAACTGATTGATTTTCTCTTAGAACCACAGATCAAGCATTGGAACTAATAGATAACAGTAAGTATCATTTACTTAAACTCTCCTCATTCGGCAAATTGAGACATTGAGTCTTACAGAGGTGAAGTCACATAATCAATCAATGGCTGAGCCAGAAATAGGACCCAGGTTTTCTGACTTCCAGCTTGGAACTTCCATGCTGGCCAACTAGAAACATCTCTGCAAACCCATGGAGGAAGCTATGGAGCAACAATTGACTGTTATAGGAAGCCTATGTTGTGTGAAAATGGCCAGGCTATGGTGACATATTGGTGTAGTCATTAGGTGTGAGCCACCGGGAGAAGCTCTGGATCTGAGGTCAAACCTGAAGGCCCTCATAGCTGGAAGTTGTTAGCAAACCACACCCTTCCTAGCAAGTCCTTTATTAAAGAGGGATCTGACTATCACTTCTCTACTTCTCTGTGTCTGCAATACTTGTTTGTTTGTTCGTTTGTTTTGGATTTTTTTTTTTTGAGTTGGGTTAAGAGTCCTGATTCCCAAGTTTTTCACTATTTCCGTTACGGTTACCTAAACATTATTACTACTTTTCTAACAGAATTTCTGTGACTATTTCTTCTGGAATTGTTTCTTAGCACCTCTGTCAGTTAGCTAGAGGGATTTCTCAAGCCTCCATTTTTAAAAGTGCACCTGTACCTTTCGCTCAAACTGCAGTATTTCCTTTCTTCTCTTTTTCCTGCCTTGGACTATTCATGCATCATCAACTACCAGCTCACAAATCTCCAGAGGTCTAGGACTTCCCTCTTCGTCTAGCCCCTCCCCCCATGGTTGGTTTTGTGATTTACTGATGCATCTATACCTTCTTCCTCCAGGCCTAAACGCTTAGCTGTAAGCCCACAATTGGATCTTAACTCCTTCCTAGCCTTGTAGCTATAGTTTTCCACAACATTTGGACATGGGATTACTCTTATATTCCATCTTTGTCATCTTCTGAGGTCTCTAGGTGCCTTCAACAGGGACTCCTTGTCATGAGCTTAACCTGAGGAGCTAGCTGCCTGTCCCGGTTTCATTTAATCTGCTGCCAAGATCAGCCCTGATTCTTTGGCTGAGGAAGACATCTGAGGGTTCCTTTCTCCCTCCCTTAAGCTCACCTGCAGGAGTAAGGAAGGGAATTCAGTATTCAGATCATTCCCTAAATTATCAGCCCAGAAAACGGGCTGACTGTTGTTAACTCATCACACAGATTAAAACCCAATGAAAAATTTCATCTCCTCCCTGTGGTATAACGGAAGTCCTCCAACATGAAAAACAATGAACCGGTATTAAGGTGTGCACAGAAAAGACAGATACTGGAGTTGCAGTCCAGCTGAGTATCAGGGTAAGGTATGTGGACATTACTTTGTGAATGGTAAGGAATTAAGCCACAGACCAACATGATCACATCTAGACTCCTGCCATCCTTTTAAGTTCTTTCTGGGAATAGTAGTTGGATTTATTTCTCCACTATGGCCTGCCTGCCCACCTTCCTCGCTGAGCAGTAGGAAGGGTTAAAGATTTCCTATTTGAAATGTACATATGAATAACTTGGAAGAAGAGTACCATTTAAATTCCCATATGAGAATAATTCTTTGCAGTTTTTGCAATTCAGATGCTTGGTTGCAAAAAAAGAGTAAGAAACACATTCCCTTTACACATGTTCCCTTTTTTCTTTCAGATCAAGCTTCATGCAGTGGCTACCAGTCATCATGGCCCCTAATCCAGGAAAGCATGAGACTTGATTGGGAGCTGCAAATACTAACACAACTTCCTCACTGTGTGCTGTGATTTCTCTAATCCATGGTCATATTCACAATTGCATTTCCATTGAATTTTGGTCATAGATTTTTTTCTTTGTTTGTGCATCACCTCACTGGCTTGACCTCTCTGTCACTAGAATAGTGGAGTTGCTATCAAAACACAAAGTCTTAGGTCCTCCTGACTTAAGCAAAAGTGAAACTAAATCTCTAAGTACTTGTCTCACATACTTACTTCTCTATACTCATAGTGGAAACGGGATGCCCAGAACTTGGGCTGTGCCAGCACTTCTGTCATATAAATTGGCATTTACTACCTAAGGAGTGACCTTCAGAATGTTTATCTTACTGGGTAGAGAGTTCTCTGTCTTTTGAGTGTGCCAGAGGATGTTTTAGGAAAGGGAGTAGTTTTACACTTTGGGAACCCATAAAAACACTATGGCCTCCCAGTGCTGGAATGATACTGGCCTGCCAGCTTACTCTATGAAGAGCTCTTGCTTGCCATCATTTTCTTTGTTTCACAGCACTATAGTGATTTTCATGAAAATGGGACTTCTTAAATAGACTAGACTGGTTCTGTGTATTGTTGACTGTGCAAAGATAAGATATCTCTCCTACAAATCTTTGCAGAGGTATCACATGTGTTACTGATCTTGTTTGTGTGTATGGTTGCATTGGCATGTTGCATATATATATTATAGACTCAATAGAGTTAGTCTATCAAGCTTGTGTGTGTGTTGAGTAAAAAAATTATCAAACAAACAATTCCTGATCGTCTACTGGGTATCAAGGATCATGGTGGGCACCAGGGCTGCAGAGCAGGAGGGGTGACCCTTATACTGAGCAGCTTGTGATCTAATGGGGTGGGGGTGACACCACATAAGGAAGTTCTTTCTCTCTGGTTCTGGAACTACTAAGATGTACAGACCAAAAAATATTTTCATTTAATGTACACAGCTATGATTTAATTTAAAAAATTTCATTAGAAATTAATTTGTTTCTGAGTAGAATAGTTTAGCCGGACTTACTTTTTAAGGAGGCAGCAAAATGCATGTATGAGAGCAGGAGCTGGGGCCCTCACCAGCCTGGATTTGAACCCTGGATCTGCTACTTCCTAGCTGTGTGACCTTGGGTAAATATACAACCTCTCTGTGCCTCAGTTACCTCATCTGTAAATCATGAATAGAAATAGTACCTATTTCATGGAGCAGCTCTGAGGATTAAAAATGTGACTATCTAAATTCCCAATGTATATTCTACATTTAGAAAGATTCACATGTACCCTTATAGGATAAACCATAGGCATGATCCCACCAGTCGCCCTCCCTCCACCCACCCTCTACCCTACCCTACCCTCCCTCTCCCCTTTCCTCATATTCATGGGTTAAAATTGGGTTATAGCTTTCCTATGAAAGCTATAAATTAGTGTCATAATAAGTCTTAACACAATAACTAAGAAAATGACATGAAGGCTATGTTAACCAGATGGATGAAAGTATTTCAAATTGTATATAGAAACAACACACTGTACCCCCATGATAGTATTAATGTACACTGCTATAATTTAATACAAAATAAAAATTAAGAAGAACAAACTAAGAAATATGAAAATAGAGAAATATATGAGTTCAAACTAAAACATTTGTCCATTTTCATCTTTCATGTTCTTAAAATGAATACCTATATAGTTTGACAAGTTCAAGTTCATCTAGTGGCAAATAAAAAAAATTAAGTTTAAAATAAATAAATAAATAAATAAATCCCAATGTAGGCAAGGGGCTGTGACTCATACCTGTAGTCCCAGAACTTTGGGAGGCCAAGGCAAGGGACTGCTTGAGGCTTCAGGAGTTCAAGACCAACATGGATAACATAGCAAAACCCGTATCTATGAAAAGTAAAAAAATATAGCTAGGCATGGTGATGTATGCCTGTAGTATTGGCTATTCATGAGGCTGAGGTTGGAGGATTGCTTGAGCCCAGGAGTTAGAGACTTCAGTGAGCTATGATCATTTTATTGCACTCCAGCCTGGCTGACAGAGCAAGACTCTGTATTTAAAAATAAAATAATTGGCCTGGCACCTGTAGCTCAGCGGCTAGGGCACCCGACATGTACACTATAGCTGGTAGGTTTAAATCCAGCCTGGGCCTGCCAAACAACAATGACAACTACAACAACAAAATAGCCAGGCATTGTTGTGGGCACCTGTAGTTTCAGCTACTTGGGAGGCTGAGGCAACATAATTGCTTAAGCTCAAGAGTTTGAGGTCTCTGTGAGCTGTGATGCCACATCACTCTACCCAGGGCAATAGCTTGAGACTCTGTCTAAAAAAAAAACTAAATAAAATAATTAAATCAAAGAGATAATATAAGGCATCCAAAGTGAAGGAGAAGGAAGCAAAGTGACCTGCTCTGCTGGTTTGGCGATATATAGGGAAGGCAACTGCATGTGGGGAAGGGAAAGAGGAGAGAGAGAATCCCAGGACTACACACTCCTTCCATGATTACTGCTATTCAATCTTCAAGGGGCAGGGGAGCTTTCTACGACAGAAGGCTGTAGGACTGACATAAGGGGCTGAGTGGAAATTCTGCAGTTGCATTGCCCCAGAGAAGGCACAGCAGGGACCCCTTGTCTTCTGAACCTTGGGTGCTATGGCTGGTGCTGTTTTGAGATCCAAGATCCAGAGCAGAACACTTTCTCTACCCAAGGGTCAGATCCATTGCTATTGCCCACTTATCACCCCTACCAGATCAAGGAGGGAGTGGGGAGACCAGGAGCTCTTGTCTGCCTTTTGTGGGAAGGAGATGATCATCCCCACTGTTACCACAGGACCTGGGTAGGATGAATACTTGGGCCACAGCCAGACAAGAATAGCTGGCACCCATCAACATGTGTGGGGCATGCAAGCCAGCACTGGATGACAAAGACCATTGACAAATGTGAGTGGAGCAGCTCTCAAGTCAGCACAGGCCAACAATGGTAGTAGCCCAAGGGTATGGAAGGAGATGTGCTCAAGAAAGCATGGACTGACAAATGTTGGTACCCATGGATAAGAGTGGGGCATCTCTCAAGCTGGCGTGTGCCAATAATCATTAAATCCCATGGACTTAGGTGGGGCAATGCTCAAACTGGCATAGGCTGACAAACACCACTACCTTCAGGTACAAACAGGGTTGTGTTCAAGCTGGCATTGCCACCTGCAAATCTGAGCAGGCAGCTCTTCAGTCATTACAGGCCCACAATCACTGCTGCCTGTGTATATGGGTGAGGCTTTGCTCAAGGTAGCACAGGCCAGCAAACACCACTCCCTGCTGATCTGAGTGGAGTAGCAGGCCAACAATCAATGAAGCCCACGGATATGGGCAGGGCACTGCCCAAGCTCCCTTGGGCTGAGAAACAACACTGCCCATGGATTTGAGTGGGGCAGCGCTAAAGTGAGCACAGGCTGACAGTATGCCTGTAGTACTGGCTAGTCATGAGGCTGAGTACTGTCACTGCTGCTGATGGAAGTATGGGGGGCATTCACATACTCTGCAATGCAGGGATGGGCAGTGACAACCACGGGGGAATGATGAGACAAGAGAGAGTCACATTAAGTAAAGCAAATAGACAGCCCTCATAATGGGAGAGGATTTTTGCAAGTTATATATCCGACAAAGGTCTAATAACCAGAATACACAGAGAACTCAAACTAATTACTAAAAAATACCAAGTGATCCCATTTCATTGTGGGCAAGAGACATGAACAGAAGCTTCTCTGAAGAAGATAGGTGCATGGTCTACAGACACATGGAAAACTGCTCATCATCCTTAATCATCAGAGAAATGCAAACCAAAACTACTCTGAGATACCATCTAACTCCAGTAAGAGTAGCCCACATCGCAAAATCCCAAAACTACAGATGTTGGCATGGATGTGGAGAAAAGGGAACACTTTTGCACTGCTGGTGGTAATGCAAGCTAGTACATTCCTTTTGGAAGGAAGTCTGGAGAGCACTCAGGGATCTAAACATAGACCTGCAGTTTGATCCTGCAATTCCTCTTCTGGGTGTATATCCAAAGGACCAAAAATCATTTGGCAATAAAGATATTTGCACCAGATTGTT
>CAUYQV010178330.1:0-11574 GCA_963574575.1 Galagoides demidoff
CCCAAGTAGCTGGGACCACAGGCGCCCACCACAATGCCCGGCCATTTTTTGGTTGCAGCCATCATTGTTGTTTGGCAGGCCCAGGCTGGGGATTCGAACCCGCCACCTTAGGTGTATGTGGCTGGCACCTTAGCCGATTGACCCACAGGCGCCGAGCCTGTATATTGTCTTTTGAGTGCAGTGGCAGAGTCCAGTGGTTGTTACAGAGATAATAAAGTCCACAAAGCCAAAGAAAAAATATTGTATGGCCCTCAACAAAAAAAGTTCGCTAACCCGGGTTCTAGAATAATACAAGGTGTATCTATCCCTGAGTTCAGACTAAAGTATAGATCCGTCCACACCTGCAGAGGAATAGTCTGGAAGCTGAATGAGTAACAGATCAGAGAAACAAAGCCAGGCCTTAAAAAGGAACAATTGCAGGGCCATCTTTTACCATTTCTAGTTTGCTACTTATTATTTAAAAAAAAATCTACGTATACAAAATTTATTTCAAAAAATGATTAGAGGCAGCAACTTTTTCATTGTATTGCAATTCTCAAGAAACCTTCTTGAGCAAAGACCAGCCACTGTGTGTGGCTTTTCTCCTTCAATCCAACTGACCCTTAGTTCATTCACCTTGACTGAAACCCTCCTAGGTGCCAGTCCCTGTGCAAGAGATTTACAAACATGAGTTCATTGAATATTCATTGCATGTAGCAGCCCTGTGATATAGGTTGTATTGTCCTTATTTTGCACATCATGAAACCAAGGCTGGTTCTGCACCTTGCACCAAGTTGATATGGCAAGTTTCTGGGTCCTGAGTCTGTGTGACCTTAATCATGGAGCTATGTGGCCACTCTTGTGTCCTCTCTTCATAGGAATGAATCTATGAATGCACTTCATTATCTGGGCTCCTATTCGTCAACTCAATAAGGTTGAGTCTCCACTCTAGTGGGACTAAGCCTAACTGAGAAACAGGTAATACCTATAAGTTGTGACGAGGGCTAAAACAGTGGTGTGAATGTGACACACACAGACACGTGCACCTTACTTGCACTTTGAAGCCCATAGATATGTAGTTCTTCCATCACTTCTTTCTCCTTCATGAAACCTTTCTTGGAAAATCTCTTAGCTATTGTGTCCCTTTTCGCCGTCCCTCCTCTGTGTCTCTGGACTCTCCCATCACCCATGGCCTAAGTCAGGGGTGTCCAACCAACCTGGGACCTATGAGCCGCATGCTGATTTTGTGAGGACTTTTTTCACTTATCTTTATCTTGTGTTGGATATTATGAAAAGTATGCAGAGACCAGTTTTGGGGTTTTTTTTGTCTTTTTTTGCTCATCAGCTTTCATTAGTGTTTGTGTTTTTAATGTGTGGCTCAAAACAACTCTTAAATTCTTCCAATGTGTGGCAAAAAAGAAAAAAGGCTGGACGCCCCTGGCCTAAGTCAATGCTTCTCAAATTAGACTTCCTTTAAGGAACAGTCATGAATGTTTAGGCTTTTCTCCTTTCATGGGGGTTCAATAGGCTTGATGCGAGGCCTTGGACTCTATCCACTTAAAAAGATCCTCATGATCTGTAGTCTGTTTTATGTATAGCAGACCATTTCATGCTTAGGTATTGCCTTACACAGTTGCATTTGTGAGAGTTTCTTCTCCACAATGAGACTTTAAATGACTTATAGAAGAGGATCCTATCTTTTCTTCTGTTGTATTCCCTTCTGCAACCTATGTAGGTTACTGAAACTCCCCTTTTGCCTCTCTAAGCTGGCTATTCCATGCACACTGCTTCTTGAAGTTACCAGGGGGAAAAAATAAGCCACTTCTGAGTAGGCAAGAGAAAGATCCCTATCAATTCAAGTCAATAACCCTCTTTTATCTGTTAAGCTGGTCCAGTCTTAGAATGAATGAAAATCTATTATTAGAGAAAAGCTCCAAGAACAGTCTTCAAGGCTTGGTTCTTCATGTACAATGAAATGAAAGCTTTCGTTCACTTTCCCTCCACTAATATCTTGGCACAAGAGACCTCATGAAGGTACCCCAACCTTTCTCTTCATTCCCCCTTTTAGCAACAATGTCCTAGGAATGAATTCTATTTTCTGAAAGAGTTGTTCAGGCGGTCTTTTTTTTTTTTTTTTTTTTGAGACAGAGTCTCACTATGTCACCCTGGGTAGAGTACCATGGTGTCATAGCTCACAGCAACCTCAAACTCTTGGGCTTAAGCGATTCTCTTGCCTCACCCTCCCAAGTAGCTGGAACTACAGGCATCTGCCACAACGCCCAGCTATTTTTTTTGTTGTTGTTGTTGCAGTTGTCATTGTTGGTTAGCAGGCCTGGGCCAGGTTCGAACCTGCCAGCCCTGGTGTATGTGGCCGGTGCCCTAGCTGCTGAGCTACAGGTGCCGAACCGTGTTGAGACAACCTTAAGAAATATTTGTTTTTGCGGATGGAGGGTGGTGTTTTCTAAAAGGGCTCATTAACTCATGATCTCTGAATTACTTCTGATGGGACTCCTCCCTGACTTGGTTCTTATTTCTTACTCAGCCAGGCAGGCCACCTGGCTCTGACCAACAGAAATTAGAAATGGCCCCTCTATACCCCCTAGGTCACCAAGAGATGTGCTGGATTCCTATTTTGTAAAGACTTTACAAAGTTTCACTGCCCTTTTTCATTCAGCCAAGCATAAGCAGCATGTCAATGCACAGCTCTTTAAAAAATCCACTTCCACTCCACACCCACTTCCTGATGCCCTCTGCCTTCCATCTCAAACTCTTTAGATGCTTTTAATTCTCCTAAAGGTGACCTATTAAATGGAATGTCTGAGGTCCCTCTCAATCTTTGATAAACCATGAAGGGTATGTGTAATATTGGGTCACTATCATGCTACTAACAACCTTGAAAGACCACTGTGAATGGAATTTTTGTAGGCAATATCTCGACTTGGTGTTTGGAAAAATTGTGCAGTTGTGAAGTTTTGATGTCTAGTGTTATTATGAGTTTGGTATATTTAATTACTGTCTCTCCCTTCCCTAGAACTAAAAAAAAATGTTGATGGATTAAGTTACATGTTAAATAAATTAATTCAACTCTGGTGAAATATGACAAGCAATTATGAGGCTCCCTGCTAGCCTTTATTTATTAGAAGGATTTAGGGGAATTCACTTAAACATGAAGTTATAAGAAAAATTAGAAACACATAAAGATTGAATTTTATGCATCTCCATAAATGTCCAAAAGTTCACTTTTCTACTATCTCAGCGGGGCAAAGGCATGATGTGCAGCAGACCAAAAGGACTTTAATAGTAAAATTGTGCATACTGCCTGGCAGTGGCATTGAGGTGCTCTGTTACTGCATGCTTCAGTTTGCCCAAATCAACAACTTGTTATGTGACACTGTCATGGAAAGCTTTACTGCTAGTAGAAACTTTAGACTGTGGATTTTCACCAAGGTCAAGGCAATCTGCCAAGATCAAATAAACAGGAATGCCACAACTGGACTGAGAATGGCCTTTACTGCTTTCTGGAGGAACTGCCCAACCCAGTAATACTGGTCCATAGTACTTATTAAATGAAGAGGAACAAAGACACCATGTTGCCTTCTTGCCAGCCCTTCATACTTCCTTTATATATTCTTAAATTTAAAAAGTACTCCTGATTTCTTGCATACATATTATCACTTGACACGTGGTGTGGATGAATACAAGACATAGTGCTCTCATATGCCATGCCATGCCATGACATAATGTCTCAGAACGGGACTTCACATCCCTTTCCCACCCTCCATTTCTTGCTACTGTCCAGTTGGACTAAGCAGAAAAATCTTCTGCACTGTGTGCCCAAACTTCCTGGATGAGGCTGGATGTTCTGTTTCTAATCTACTTCTCAGCTTTGCTATTCTCCAGACCACACTGGCTACTGAAAGTCATCTTCTGTACTGGGAACCCAGCAGGATCCCTGGAGTGGAGGTGGAGGGACGCAGAATGAGGAGGGAGAGTGTTTTAAACACCAGATGACCACTTGCAATGCACAGGTAAACCAGGTATTTGTTGGAGATGCAACAAATACTTTTTGTGCCCTAAAAAACCCCAGCGAACCCAGTCTGTCAAGAAAGCCTGCCTCCTGTTCCCCACCACCCTCATCTGCCGAGGCTAGAAACTGTCCTGCAGGTCCTGACCCAGGGCCTTGGGCCTGTCTAGCCAGCCCCAGCAGCCGCCAGCTGGCGCTGATGAGCACATACAAAGCATCTGAGTAATGCAGGGCCCGATTGGGGCCAGGGAGTGAGAGGAATGTGGTGTAGGGACATAGCATACTCTGCATGGTTCAAGCCAAGCTTTTGAAGAGTTTGATTCATTTTAAAAAGCAAACAGACTGCTCTAGATATCAGCAATCTTTTATTTTGTCTGCTACAGGAATGCCTTTCTAGCGTAGGCTGGGGACTAGCTGGTGGTGGAGGCACCAGTGTCCACCCTTGACTTGCTGAGGGGAGCGTGGACAGAACATTCCTCTCTACCCACTGGAGCCCAGAAATAAAGAGCAGCTCTCCGCTTTACTCAATAAGCTGAAGGGGAGCCCTGCTAACAAGCATGGACAAGGCTTTTAAGTCTTGCTCACTGATACCACTGAGGTTTACAGATGTTAAGTATAAGTTCCCTTAATTTGCTGGTCTTGGCACTCTGTAATTTCAGACTTGAGGGTGCAGACAGGGGGCTGTTGCAAGGGTTTCCTTGAACTTCAGTGCCTGTGGTTCTCCTGACTCATGCTCTAACCAGCCCCTGAAACTTCTGGTCTTAGGAAGGGTGGAGAGTAGTGACAAGAAGCAAGGCTATGCCCCCCTGGCCTGGGACATTAGAGGCCACATGTTCCCCTAGCTTTCTATAGTTCCAGCTCAAAAATCACTCCATATTTTCAAAATCTGTCAGCTGCACAGTTCTGGTCACTGGCGCAGGGGTGGGGTGGAGGGGGTCCTTCCTAACCCAAACAGCTCTGTGCTTTTTCTTTTCCCCTCTGAAGCCCACTCTGGGACTCAGCTCCCCAAGAATCCTCTCCCTCACATGCCCACTAATCCTTCACACCCTGCTCTCTACAAGTAAGTTTAGATCTTCCTCTCCGTTCCTTGTTTGAAAACCTGGAGGCCAGAAGAGTTGTGGAATTCAGAGTATTTCAGATCTTAGACAGATTTAGAGCGTATGCTACATACTACCAAACACTCCCAGTGTGATGCGGGCTGCCTCCTACAAGCAAACTCATGCATGTTTCTACAGCCAGATATACACAGATTCATACCAAGTGGGGTAAAGGAGGAATGTGCATCACCTCGGGCCAATTCCAGGAAGGTTTGGCTGCCAAATGAGCTTTGAAAATACCTTATACATTATAACTGTGGGTGAGTGAATGTCAACTGTGAATATATTTTCGAGGTCTTCAGGACCTGCCCTTTGCCTTCACTCCCTCCCCAACACCAACAAACCCCCTTTCTCTTTCACTTGTGGTGACCAGAGAGTGGCTCAGAGTCAGGGCCTCATGCTCAGCCCTCTGGCCTTGCCCTCTGGCCCTGACTTCATGGACAACTATGGAAACCAGTGATCTGCAATAGAAGATTTGTGTTGAAACTACCAGGACAATGAAATAGAAAAGACTTGCAAAGTAGAAGGCTTGGTGGTGACGATGATGAGTGAATCCAACTCCTGTCTAATTGCTGTCAGAGCTTGGAGCACTCACTCTCAGTTTCCACACTGACCTCACCATGAGCCTGTTCAGGGTGGGGCCAGGTGCAGGTCTACAGGGCACATTTTGAGGAATCCTGCTCCAGGGGAACTCCCCACCTCCACTGTGGAAGCAGGGGCCCTTGTCCATCTGCCAACTCCTGCTCTCCCCCGAGCTCCGGACGTTCCCCACCATCTCCTCTGTCTTGAAATGGACTCCCCCTGGGGTGTCCACAGCAGTGGGATTTCCTCTTTTCTCAACTTCTCTTGCCAATATTTTTCAGTCTTCTCCTCAGGAGTCTGTCCCATCCTTTGCCCTTTTCCATTCTGTATTTTTTTTCCCTTATCAATCTCATCCTCTCAAATGACATCTGCTCTGATTTCCACACTGATGAAAAATTCATTTTCTGACCTGCCTTCTGAACTGCAAGCTCTCATTTTCTACTGCACCCCAATATTACAGAAACATCTCATAAACTCCTCATATTCACATATTGGGCTGATTAATTTTAATAGCGAGTTGCCTAGGCCACGGTACTCAGATATTTGGTCAGATGCTAGTCTAGATGTTTCTGTGAATGTATTTTAGAGTTAAGACTGACATTTAAATCAGTGGACTTTGGGTAAAGCAGATGTCCTCTGTCATGTGGGTGGGCCTCATCTAATCAGTTGAAGGTCTTAAGAGAAAAGAGATTGATGTTCTCCAAAGAAGGTGGAATTCTTTTTTTTAATTTATTTTTAATTTTTTTTTAAATTTTTATTGCAGTTTTTGTCTGGGGTCAGGTTTGAACCCACCACCTCTGGTATATGGGGCTGGCGCCTTACTCCTTGAACCACAGGCACTACCCAAAAGGCGGAATTCTTTTCCAGACAATGTTCATACTCAAGCTGCAATATCAGATCTTCCCTGGGTCTACATTCTGTGGTCCTACCCTTCAGATTATGAACTTGTGAGCCAATTTCTTAAAAATCTCTCTCTCCATACACACATACACATGTGCACAGAGATGTATACATTAGCCTGGAGAACTCTATATACACATATGCATATCCCATTGAAACAGTGTCTACTTTGAACTATCCTTTTGTTTCGTTTTGTTTTTTGAGACAGTCTCACTATGTCACTCTGGGTAGAATGCTGTGGGGTCACAGCTCACAGCAACCTTAAACTCTTGGGCTTACATGATTCTCTTATATCAGCCTCCCAAGTAGCTGGGACTGCAGGCACCCACCACAACATCCAGCTATTTTTTGGTTGTAGTTGTCATTGTTGTTTGGCAGGCCCGGGTTGGATTTGAACCTGCCAGCTCTGGTGTATGTGGCTGGCACCCTAGCTGCTGAGCTATAGGTGCTGAGCCTAAACTATTTTCTTTTTATTTAAAAAACACCACCATTATCCTGGTCACCTACAAAACCTCACACTGATTTTTTATTTTCTTCTCCCACCTATTTCCACACCCAATCAACTACCAAACCATATCAATTCCATACTCTGAATATTGAAAGCACAAATCTCCTCCTTTCCACCCCTTCAGGGGGAGCTCCGAACACCACTCAGCCCGGTGCATCATAGAATGCATCCCCTACACACAGTGATCAATGCAACAGCTTGACACGTGACGCCGAGAGTCCATCTGAGATTTTGAGATTTTATTGATGAGGACTGGGAGAGAGATGGTGTCTCTTTCTTGGGATCATAGGCTGTAAATGTATGCTTGGCAGTAAATATCTTTTCCTTTTTGTAGAGCATGTCCACAGCAAGAAAGAATGAGTCCACACACAAAAAGAAGCAGAGACATTTAGAGTAGAGGGGTGGAGAGAACCCTGATCTTATTGTCCGTGCTCTGTGTGTGAATCCAGCCATGTGTGAAGCCTGCATTAGACAACCCAGTTAACAAGGCTATAAAAACACTTTTCTGCCTAAGCTAGTTTGAGCTGCTTTTCTTTCACTTGCAACTACAGTGTCCTGACTAAACATCTACCAGAAAGTATTTCCCTAGAAGGCAAAGGCATCCCCCGTGGCCCCACATAGAGGGTCTTGAAGATTATAGGTACTCAGTCAATGCGCTGTGTTGAATTCCCAAGCTTATCCTTAAAGTGCTAGCTACGTCGTGAAATCACATGTGAGAGGCGAGGAAGAAGTGACAGAAAGGAGCCTTCGCTATGTCTGCTGTGATGGCAGAAATAGAAAGGAGACTTATGCATTAGGAAAATTCCAGGGTGATGGCGGTTTGGAGCACGGTGACCCAAATGAGAAGCAGATCTGGCTTTTATTTCAAATTCATTGATTTAGATCCACTACTTTAACAATGAAAGGAAAGGCAAGACATATTTTTGCTATTATGTGTGGGGCAGCAGTGTTTTGTCTACCTGTAGATCCGTATAAATATTTATGTTACATTTCCTTGCCAATTAACTTGTACTTGTTAATCCCTGCTGAGATTTCATTCAGCCGTCAACCAATACTTACTAATTGCCCAACATAATTCTAGGCACCTTGGGAACTACAAAGATGTGTAATACCCAGACGCTGCCCTCACTTCTTAAATACCTATTACGGTAGCAGCCAAAGCGACTTCATGAAGATAAACTTGTGTTGGGAAAAAAAAAAAAAAATCACACCGTAAAGTTATGTAAGTTTCTATTTTAAAATCATCTGGTTCTAATTTACTAAATTTAATGCGTTAGAGCCGATGCCAAAGTGCTACATTTGATTTATGGAAATACTTTAGCACATTTTTCCATCGCGCTCTTGTACAATATATTTACCGCCCTTTTGTTATGGTTAGAAAGATTATGGACCTTAAAAAAAAAAGCCCTCTTTATGAGCTTGCTGAAATTTTATTATAAAATGCCATAAGATGGAATAAGAAGTCTAGTAAACAATAATATTCACTTAGGAGCAGTCCACATGGTTTAGCTTTTTTTTTTCTTTTTCTTTTAAAAAATATATTTAACAAAGAGATCCATCTGGAAAATGGATGTTTAAAGACTTGCACTATGCCAAACCACTTCTTTTCAGGGCAGACAGTATTTTAGGGGGGAGGGTGTCAAGGACAGGGATGGCTATTTAAATAGTAGTCATACTGGGCTACACTGCTAACAAAATAACGTTAATACCAAAGGTTAAAAGAATGCCGTGGACCCAAACCCAGAGAGGCAGCTTACAAAACATGACAGTAAAATGGACTGAATATAAGAATACTAATATTGGTGCCATTTGTGTAGTAGCCCAGGGCCCACACAGGTCGGCAGGCGACAGGTCTCTGTTTGAAGTGAACTGGTTCAGTCACTTGCACCCTGCCCAACAGCCTTACCCACTGGATCCCTGGTTCCACTAAAAGGCAAATACAGATTCCCTCCAGGTCCAGCGAGTGAAAGATCTTTATGTGGCCGTCCATGCCCTGAGCGCTACCATTTACCTAGCATGGCAGGTCAGCCCCCACCCCACGACATTTTACAGAACTATCGAAACCATTGAGGTCAACATTTTCCCTGAAGCCTCCCAGCACGTTGTGGTTTAGCCAATGAAATCTGCCAAGTGGCTTTTAAAGCCGAGTATCAGCTCGTTTTGTTTCTGCTTCACCGTGGCTTTGCTCAGCTTATGAAAAGAGAGAGGTTTTTCACCTCACACCCACATAAAACAAGATTGCTGCCTAGGAAATCCCCCCTCTGCCTGGCAGCATTCTATTTCTCTAAACAAAGAAACTTCATTTCCTTTAACTTTAGACTTTAGACAACTCTTATAAATGAATGGCTACAAAAGCCCTGCCAGTCAAAATGTTTTCTTTCCAACAGGCTCTTTTTACCTCAAATTACGTGACTTAGGATGCAGGTGTTCAGTGCATCAGAATGAATATGGGAGACTGTCCGCAGCTCAAGGGCCTCAGGGGACTGTGCCCTGTATCCTCTATCTCATGAACAGTCTGATTGTCAAGGGGCTGCCTACTGTGGCTCTTTCTTGCTCAGCCAAGCTTTGTTTTCCCAACTCCTTTGCCCTGGAGACTGGTCTTCCCATGTCCCCTTGAAAACACTGCAATAAGAAATGAAAATGTAAAACAACAAGGTGAAAAGGAGCACTGTGATCTTCTCCCCCCTCTCCAAGTCCATCCATTCCTCCCTCTATCCTCAGCTCTCAGCTCAAATCTCACCTTCACCTTGAAGTTTACTCCAACCCCTATTCATGACTGCTTTTTCCTGAATTTGTGCTGTGTCCATAGCCTGTTCCACCTAGTTCAACCCAGGGATCATGGTGCTATTGTCTACCGTGTGTGAACCCCTAACCGGGCCTTGTCTGGTGGTGAGTGCCTCATCTTTGCTAAAAACGTTGTGGGTCTTAGAAGTAGGCAATTAATCCCCTATTTCAGTGGTCCCCTATAGTTTTGGCACTAGGAACCAGTTTTATGGAAGACAGTTTTTCCGCAGACGGCGGGTATGAGTGGGGATCTAAAGGAGGTAGAGCCCAGATTGAGATGCAAGCAATAGAGACCTGCTGTAAACACAGATGAAGGTTCCTTCACTCACCCTCCACTAACCTCCTGCTGTGCGGCCCAATTGCTAACATGCTACAGACCCTGGTACTGGTCTGCAGCCTGGGGGTTTGGGGCCACTCTCTTATTTGGCCAAGGCAATAATAATTTGTTTTTACTGAGATATAATTCACATATATAAAACTCTCCATTTTAAAGTATACTTCTTTTTTTTTTTTTTTTGAGACGGAGCCTCAAGCTATCTCCCTGGGTAGAGTGCCATGGCATCACAGCTCACAGCAACCTCCAACTCCTGGGCTCAAGCAAGTCTCCTGCCTCTACCTCCCAAGTAGCTGGGACCACAGGCACCCGCCACAATGCCCGGCCATTTTTTTTTTGGTTGTAGCCATCATTGTTGTTTGGCGGGCCCGGGCTGGGGATTCTAACCCGCCACCTTAGGTGTACGTGGCTGGCGCCTTAGCCGATTGAGCCACAGGCGCCGAGCCTTAAAGTATACTCTTTAGTGGTTTACAGTATATTCACAGAGTTTTATGATTGGCATCACTATCTAATTCCAGAATATTTTCATCACCCCAGAAAGAAACTCCATGCCCATCAGCTATCATTACCATTTTCTCTTACACCCCCAAACCTCTGGCAATCACTCATCTAATTTCTCTCTGGCAATACCACTTTATAATTGACATCATGCATTTTTATTTTCAACTCAATTTCAAAGGCTAACACAAACATGAGATTGACTATTAACATTTTTGTATGTATTTCAAAAGATTACTTCAGTTGCATGAACATGTGTATACATTTAACACTTGCAAGGGAACATGGAGTAATAACAGCCAAAAAATGGTAATAAAATAGAGAAAAGAAAAGCAAAATTTGGGGTGAATATTAGTGATGCTTTGGAAGGCTTTTAGAAAGAGGGGAGAAATAAGGTCCAACAGAGAAAGAAAGATTATTCCTTTGTATTTACCATGTAGGGGTCATGTGCCAGATACAGCTAAATGCATCATCTAATTACTGTAAGAGCTAATTAGGTAGAGATTAATAATCCTACATTATAGACAAGGAACCACATGCTCAGAGAGGTGATTGCCTTGTCCAGGATCACCTGGTATGGATTTAGCTGAGTCTTGTTGGTCTCAAATCAAATCCCATTCCAACAACCTTGTTATTGCCTTTGATCATTATCATTCTATAATATATCCTCGAACCGGTCCCCAAAATGTACCCTAATAAGGAAACTGACATTTTCTGGAAAACAACCAGAAAAAGTGACAGATATTACATTTTCTGCTCTTGGAAAATAGCCTGGACAGGAAAGGGGCTGTTCTATGTGACTGTTCAGGGTTCTGGTCTGTGTGGGGGGGGGGGGGGGGGGGGGGGGGGGGGGGGGGGGGGGGGGGGG
>CAUYQV010178331.1:0-17914 GCA_963574575.1 Galagoides demidoff
CAGCTCTCGGAGGCCCCCTGTCCAGTGTGGGACTGAGCACAGCTCTCGGAGGCCCCCTGTCCAGTGTGGGACTGAGCACAGCTCTCGGAGGCCCCCTGTCCAGTGTGGGACTGAGCACGGCTCTCAGAGGCCTCCTGTCCAGTGTGAGACTGAGCAGAGCTCTCGGAGGCCTCCTGTCACTGGGGACTGCCATTTGTTTGGTAGGGACATCACTGTGACTTTGTAAAACACAAATCAAAACTCCTGCAAGTGGCCTGTGCTTCCCACTTGGAATGTACCCCCTGGACTGACACTCCTGCCCTGACAGTAGCACTTGTAACCCTCATCTATCGAGTGCCTGGGAGCGAGATGTGACAGGTTCTCCTTCCCTGTGGCTTCCAGTGGAGAGAGCAGCTGTGTCAGTGAAGAGTTTGGTCAGATGAAAAGCCAGACGAATTGGGTTTGTGGCCCTTCTGACAAGGGTCATGATGCTGTCCACAGCCTGGTGCTGCCCCTGCTCTGACCTCTCTTTGCGGAAACTGTCCATCCACACAGTCCATCCACCCTGGCGAGGAAGAGCATCAGTGGAATTAAACCAATGCTGTCCGGGACCTTCCTCTCCAAGCACTGGGCTCAGGCCTCACACACAGTTTGCGCCCTCCAGCTTGTCATCCTGGCTTGACACAGGCTCCAGGGACTGAAACCCTGGGCACATCATGGCAGCAGGTTGGTAGGACCGCTCCGTGGGCTGTGATCTGTGGTGAATCCAGCGTTTTACACCAGCAGGGATAGCTGCCGGCCAGGGAGAGGCAGAAAGAGGACCGTGGCCTCACACTCAGGTGTACATTGGACATACACGTGTGGGGAAGACTTTGTAAGCGTGAAATCAGGATGGAGGCCGTTAATAAATGGCTAGGGGCTCATGCCTGTAATCTCAGCACTTTGAAGGCAGAGGCAGAGGGATTGCTTAAGACCAAGAATTTGATCCAGCCTGGGCAACATAGTGAGACCCTGCAAAAACATGGACAACCAGAACCATACAGAGGTAGATGCATGGAACAGAATAGAGAACCAAGAGATGAATCCAGGCACTTACCATCATTTGATCTTCGATAAGCCTATCAAAAACATAAATTGGGGGAAAGACTCCCTATTTAACAAATGGTGCTGGGTGAATTGGCTGGCGACTTGTAGAAGATTGAAACTGGACCCACGCCTTTCACCTCTAACAAAAATTGACTCTCACTGGATAAAAGACTTAAACCTAAGACATAAAACCGTAAAGATTTTTGGAGAGAGTGTAGGGGAAACCCTTGAAAAAATTGGCCTGGGAGAAAACTTTATGAGGAAGACCCCCTGGGCAATTGAAGTAATACCAAAAATACATTACTAGGATCTGATCAAACTAAAAAGCTTCTGCACTGCCAAGAACACAGTAATTAAAGCAAGCAGACAGCCCTCAGAATGGGAGAGGATATTTGCAGGTTATGTTTCCGACAAAGGTCTGATAACCAGAATCCACAGAGAACTCAAACTTATTAATAAGAAAAGAACAAGTGATCCCATTTCATTGTGGGCAAGAGACTTGAACAGAAGCTTCTCTGAAGACAGGCATATGCTCTACAGACACATGGAAAAATGCTCCTCATCTTTAATCATCAGAGAAATGCAAATCAAAGCCACTCTGAGATACCATCTAACTCCAGTAAGAGTAGCCCATATAACAAAATCCCAAAACTACAGATGTTGGCATGGATGTGGAGAAAAGGGAACACTTCTCCACTGCTGGTGGGAATGCAAACTAATACATTCCTTTTGGAAAGAAGTTTGGAGAACACTCAGGGATCTAAAAATAGACCTGCTGTTGGATCCTGCAATTCCTCTACTAGGAGTATATTCAAAAGACCAAACATCACTTTGCAAAAAAGATATTTGCACCAGATTATTCATTGCAGCTCAATTCATAATAGCCAAGTCATGGACGAAGCCCAAGTGCCCATTGACCCATGAATGGATTAATAAATTGTGGTATATGCATACCATGGAATACTATGCAGCCTTAAAAAAGATAGAGACTTTACCTCTTCTGTGTTTACATGAAGGGACCTGGAACATATTCTCCTGAGTAAAGTATCTCAAGAATGGAGGAAAAAGTATCCAGTGTACTCAGTACTTCTATGAAACCTACTTATATTTACTCACACTTTTTTATGAAAGATAGAACACAACTACAGCCCAGGATGAAGGAGAGAAGCAGAGTGGGAAGGGAGGGGAAGGGGAGAGGTTGACAGAGGGAGGGTAAAGAGGGGACCACACCTCTGGAGCATATTGCAAGGGTACAAGTCAAATCTGTCAAGTACAGAACATAAATGTCTTAACACAATAATCAAGTAAAGGAGGTAAAAACTAAATTAATTAGTTTTAGTGTAAGCACATCAAATTGTATAAAAAATCAACACATTATATCCCACATATGCATAAATGTATTCATGATCTATGTGTATATGACTTAATAATAAAAAAATGGATAAGACTATGCAAAAATATAACTTTTTTTGCAGTTTTTGGCCAGGGCTAGGTTTGAACCCACTACCTCCAGCATACGGGGCCAGTGCCCTACTCCTTTGAGCCACAGGTGCTGCCCCAAAATATAACTTTCATATACTGAAGAGCACCACAAACAAAATGAATACTACCATCTAATACACACTCACATGAGAGCAAAACTCAATTCACTGCAAGATGGGAAGGGGGAGGAGCCGGGGAGGAGGAAGGGGGCTGGGAGGGGGAGGGGACAGGGAGGGGGAGGGAACGGGGAGGGGACAGGGAGGGGGAGGGAACGGGGAGGGGACGGGGAGGCGGGAGGGGGCTGGGCGCGCTCTCATTTAACTGGCACAATGTACGGGTCCATGGGACAGCTCTGGGTGCAGGACACAACTACAACAGGGACGCTTCCTAAAAAATGCAGGCATGGTAACATAATTGTTTGTACCCTCATATTAATCTAAAAGTTAAACAATCATTAAAAAGCCCAGAATGATACTACCACATCAGAGTTTTAAGTGTTCTCCACGGACTCAGAAAAAAAACTCTTTGTCACAGGGAACAAATATTTTCCGCGGTTTGTTGTCCGATTTCTCAGTTTGCAAGGTCACGATTCCAGTTTGTGGCATTTACTTTTGTCTGATCGCTACTGCGGGGTTGTGAGTAACCCCTGCGGGTCATCCGTGCCGCTGGGCAGGGCATCCTCTCACCGCCCAGCAGAGTGGAATGCTCAGCAGAGTGGAATGCCCAGCAGTCAGACAGGGAGACAGCGCATCACAGCGGGGAGGGTCGCACTGCCTCAGCTTTTGGAAAGAATGGGACAGATTCATAATGGGAAAAGACTTGAGTGTTGTATTATTATGTGAAAACAGTGCGGTACACAGAAATATGCATCATACAACCGTCTATAAAACAAAGCGTCCCCCCTTATGTGACAGCGTATTCTCCCAATTCACATACCTTCATGTGACCTGGGAGAAGGAGGTGGCACTGAACAGCCCAGACGAATCGTGGTCGGCTTGGACCCAAGGCAGGCAGAGGGAGCAGGAGGTTGAGGGCACAAAAGGAGTAGAAAGGTGATTTTGAGATGGACAGAGCTGTGAGTGTATTTATGAAGAATTACACTTACGCAAAATGTATTCAAACTGAGTATGAGACTGAGAGTTGGAGATGTTAGAAAAGCAGGTCACTATTTTTTGGTTTTGTTTTTTTTTTGAGACAGAGTCTCACTCTGTAGCCCTGGCAATGTGCTGTGGTGTCACCGCTCACAGCCACTTCAGACTCTTGGGCTTGACAATTCTCTTGCCTCTGCCTCCCAAGTAGCTGGGACTACAGGTGCCCGCCAAAATCCTTCGCAAGTTTTTCTATTTTTAGTAGAGACAGGGTCTCACTCTAGCTCAGGGAGATCTCAAACTCCTGAGTTTAAGCAATCCACCCATGTCAGCCTCCCAGAGCGCTGGGATCACAGACGTGAGCCACTGCACCCAGCCCCGTCACCAAGATATTATTGACGGTCACCACTGGGCGCAGGAATTGCGATCAATTATTTTTCTCTCCTCTAGGTTCTGTGTGTATGTAATTAGCACGGATCACTGAACTAAAAGTGACGCAGTCACTCAGGTTTTGCCCAGACTTAGTGAGGAGAGCTATTCCTGTACACTAAAATAAAATACGCATTTCCCAGAGGGCAGTTTGATAGCATGTATCCAAGTGCAAGCATGCCCTTGCTGATCGATTCAACCCTATCATAGAAGCTTTATTCAAATAGTAAAAATAAATGGGAAATAACTTAGGTATTCAGCAAAGAGGGGATTGGTTGAATTATGACATTTTTTTTGAAACTATTAAGCTCCTAAATATAATTATTTTTAGTTATGATTATAACATTTTTAAAGATGCCAACTTTGAAGTCTATGTTTTAACCAGCTTGATGAAAGTATTTCAAATTGTATATGAAAACATTACACTGTACCCCATGTTTGCATTAATGTATACAGTTATCATTTAATAAAAAAAAACTAATAACAAAAACAAACACAAATATAAGACTACACAGGAACCTGTACAGGGACTGCTGGGGGGGCAGTTGGGGGGAGGGGAGGCCTGGAGCCCTGGGTCTCCCACACCCCCTCCCCACAGCCCCTAAAGAGCAAAACTTGAAAGCAACGGTCGGTGCTCACAGTACTACATGTAAAAATGAAGGTAATAAAATATCATTGTATCACGTTCTTTTTTGAAGAAAACGTGAATACAGTGACTATTTTCACTTTAACAAGGGTGGAAGAATATTTACCAAAAATTAACAATAGTTGTGCCAATTATGTGGGCTTTTAAAAACATTTTAGATGTCTATACTTTCAATGATGAATATTAAATGATTTTTGGATAAATTTGTAAGACCCTGAAAGCTCTTTTGTTAAAGGTTTACCTTGGTAACTAAAATAGATCCCTCTCTTTAGGCCCCGTATCCTTGGAGAACTTGCATGACTCACTGTTTTGTCACCATTGAACATATCACTAAATTCTGTATAAGGCCCCTTCCCAGCCAGCACACAGACGGCGGAGCAGCGGGAGCCATAAGATGTATGCAAAAAAAAAAAAAAAAGGCTGCCTTGTGCTACCAAGCAGGAGATGAGTAACATTTCCCTGAGTTAAATTTCTCTTGAACCTCTGGTGACTTAAATCTGAAGACTTAAATTTAAACACATACAAGAAGCAGAATTAAATAGACACAGAGCAGGCAGTAACTCCTCGGTCTCTGACACGGGTGTGCACAGTGAATGTAAACAGAAACGTAAATAGGGCAGTTCCTGGTTCAGAGTACAAGGTACTTGGAGAAGGGGAAGTGAGACAGAGGGAGGTGCAGACAATGAAGCTCCTGATACCAAGAGGCCACCATGCAGCAACTGGAGCGCCACACACTGGGATGCTCTGGGCAACAGTAAGCACAGCCACCCAAGAGTGTAGCACACTCTACCAGAGAGGGACACAGCTCCCCAGAGTGGGACATGGCTCCCCAGAGTGGGACACAGCTGCCTAGAGTGGGACACAGCTGCCTACAGTGACATATAGCTTCCCAGAGTAGGACACAGCTGCCTCTAGGACACAGCTGCCCAGAGAGACAGCTCCCCAGAGTGGGACACAGTCCAGCAGGGTATAATCTAGCCCCACAAAGTAGAACACAGCACACAGAATGAACATGTCCCACCGGAGTGGAAGACCCCCCAGCAGAGTAGAGCACAGCTCACTAACCCGGCGCGCATCCGGCCAGGGTGGGCACAGCCCTCCCTATAGTCCTCCGTCTGGCAAGTCTTCCTGATCCGCTATGTGGGCAGCATGTCAGGTTCTGAGAAGGCTCCAGCCTGCCCCCAAATACAGACACTGCTGCTGGCCATTGAGCAGTGGGTACCAACATGGTGGGGCTCCTGGGGTCACTAACACCAGGAACAGTCGAGTGGGCGGTGGACACTGGGGTGTGCCTGATGATACTTCTCAGTTTTCAGAAACCAAAATGCCAGCATTGGATTTAGTGGTTTTAAAAAAGGTAAGATCAATTTCAGTTCTAATTCTGTCTGTAATTTATTTCTAAATATTAACTTCAATTTGGGAAGAATTTGCAAAAAAGTGATTATTTGGTGGGCTACGGCCTCACCCTTGGATAAGGTGGGAAACGAAAAGGATTCTAAGGCCCCAAACTGATTGAATAGACCCTCCCTTGGCCAAGGGAGCCCAGACAAACTAAAAACTGTGTTCCCAGTCATGACGGGAAGGAGGGTGAACATGCCTTACTATACAGTAGACATCCCCCCTTGCTAACCCTAACCACGCTAGGTTTTCTTTCCTTTCTGTCCTTTCCTTTATTTCTTTCTCCCTTCTCTCCCCTCCCCTCCCCTCCCCTCCCTTCTTCCTTCCCTTCCCTCCCCTTCCCTTCTTTCCTTTTTTTTTTTTTTGAGGCAGAGTCTCACTATGTTACCCTGGGTAGAGTGCTGTGGTGTCACAGCTCACACTAACCTCAACTCTTGGGGTTAAGCCTCAGCCTCCCAAGTAGCTGGGATTATAGGCACCCATCACAATGCCCGGCTATTTTCTTATTGCGGTTGTCATTGTTGTTTGGCAGGCCTGGGCCAGGCTCAGTGCACGTGGCTGGTGCTGTAACCACCATGCTACGGGTGCCAAGCTTAAGTTTTCTTTCTTAAGAGCTAAGCAGAAACCAGCCCTTTCAAAAAACTTTTCTACCCCTGACCTCAATCAACCACCTCTGCTGGCCCGACACCCCTCCCTTCTTGTAATTTCTTTTCTTTTCTTTTCTTTCTTTCTTGACAGAGTCTCAAGCTGTCACCCGGGGTAGAGTGCTGTGACATCACAGCTCACAGCAACCTCCAACTCTTGGGCTCAAGCAAGCCTCTTGCCTCGGCTGTTCTATTTTTACTAGAGACAGGGTCTCGCTTTTGCCCAGGCTGGTCTTGAACTTGTGAGCTCAAGCTATCTGCCCAGAGTGCTGGATCAGAGGCGAGAGCCCCACACCCAGCCTGCCTTGCAGAGCAGCAGAGCAGTGACCACATTCCGTCCAGGTAAGCTCACAGGTGGGTTCTGTCCTACCCACAGATGCTGCACACAGGGCACTTCTCTGTCCTCCAGGTCAACTTTTGAGGTGTGGAGCCTAATTTTAACACATTCAAATGTTAAGTCTCCACCCCAAAGTGAGCATGGGGTGTCCGTAACATGCATGTTGGCCTACTAGCATGTGAGTACCCCTCCATGAATATTCACAGCTCCCCCATAACCTGCTGAATGTGTGTGTGTAGCTGACTGTTCAGCATAAATTCCTGTCTCACTCTTCCTCCTCGAATAGCTGCTTTGGTCTCTGCCAGAGGCTATGCTTCCCAACCTGTAATCCTCTATAAGAAATAAATCTGTCCTCTCTAACTTTATAGATCTCAGAATTCTTGAAGACAAAGGGAAAACAATAGTGAAGGTCACAGGGCGAGTGACCTGGAGGTCTCACAATGCTGAAAAGCAGGCAGTGGAGGTCATTGTCACGGCTGGAGGGAAGGAGGACGGAGCTCAAACCAAAGGAGTGAGTGGCTCTACACGATGACCTCAGAGTAACTCCACCATCACGGTCAAGGGCACAGTCACGGGAGTGAGTGGCTCTACACGACCTCAGAGCAACTCTGCCATCACAGTCAAGGGCACAGTCACGGGAGTGAGTGGCTCTACACAATGACCTCAGAGCAACTCCGCCATCACGGTCAAGGGCACAGTCACGGGAGTGAGTGGCTCTACACAACGACCTCAGAGCAACTCCATCATCACCGTCAAGGGCACAGTCACGGGAGTGAGTGGCTCTACATGACGACCTCAGAGCAACTCTGCCATCACGGTCAAGGGCACAGTCACGGAAGTGAGTGGCTCTACACGACGACCTCACAGCAACTCTGCTATCACGGTCAAGGGCACAGTCACGAGAGTGAGTGGCTCTACACAGTGACTTCAGAGCAACTCTACTTTCGTGGTCAAGGGCACAGTCACGGGAGTGAGTTGCCACTGGGAGACAAGGTCATTGGGGCTCAAGGAAATGAGTGAAGTGGAGAGAAGGGCCCATGTGGATGTGAAGACATCAAGGGTGGGGCAGGGTGGAGGCTGCAGCCCTTGCCAAATCCAGGAGCCTCTTCAGAGAACTCTCGTGGAGCTGGGAGGGGAAGCCACACCAGGTACTCACAGGGTGGGAGACTTTGAGAGAAGGACCCAGGAGAAAATGAGGGCGCCCCAACTGAGGCACTGGAGTGAGAAGGAAAACCAGCTGCCACTTGAGGGCTTAAGAAAGAGAGTGGCCAGTCGATGGGTAAATTGCCCTATTTGCTTGAAAATAAAATACCAATTTTGACACTCTTGGAATCTACATTAAACATACATCTAATCCAATTGTTGAAAATTAAAGCAGAGACATTCTGTCCATTCACAGCCAACCTCACCTGCAATGAAAGGTGCATCAGTTATGAAGGTGGACAGAGAGCCCCTCCAGCCACCTGCACCGGACAGCGACTCTGCTCTCTGCCATCACTGCAGACCATGGCCCTAGGCAGGCAGCATTATGAACATACCTACTGATGCCAGTGAGATCCAGATGACTCAAAATACACTGTTTAATGATTATCAATGGAGATTTTTAATTTCCAAAATCAACTGAGGTGCGATTCCAAGCTTCTGTTCCCATAGGGTGGTGGGGAATTTAATCCGTCATTTTTGTTGTTGTTCTTCCCCAGGACTACGCCTCAGAGTCACACAAAGGACCCCTGGATCAGTTGATTAGATGCGTGCACACAGATGCACACACACGCACACACATGCACACACACTCCCAGACACGCACACATGCACATCATGCACACACACGCTCACATGCACACACATGCACACACACACACACACATACACATGCATACACATGCACACCTGAACATGAGAATACACACCACACGTGGATATTGTACACACCACCTGCAATTCCCTATCTGCCCCCCCAGCTAGGACTAAGGTGCTCATTCTGCTGAGTGGCTACCAGGAGTGATGCCCGAGGGAGACCCCCAAATGAGTCTCTGGGACCGGCCCTTCTCGCCACGCCCCCTTCCCAGTGCAGTGTGTGACATCAGGGAACAACACATAGATCCCCTCACTCCTGACACCCACGTTTGGAGGTCCCAAGACCGTCTTCAAGTTAGATGATTACTTGGAGGACTCACAGGACCCACTGAAAGCTGTTTTACTCACAGTTAGTTTACTACAGTGCAAGGATCCTCAGTAAAATCAGCCGTGGGAAGGGTCCAGGTGGGCTCCAAGCACGGAGCTTCTAGCCATCTCTCCCCGGGCAGTTTTATGCACCGCACCTGCTCCCCCAACAATGGCTGACAATGTCCAGGGAGTGTCACCACCAACCAGGGAGGCTCACCTGAAATTTGGGGTCCAAAGTCTTTATTGGAGCTCAGATATGGTTGGCTGCCCACACAGCTGACCATCCATCTCCAGCACCCGGGAGCCAGGCTAATACCATGTGGCTCAAGGCCCCCCATAAATCACACTGTTAATATTCACTGTCTGGCCTGGCCCAGGCCCAAGTCAACAAGGCCATTCTGCCAGCCAGGACAGTCCAAGGGCTTTGGGCCACCTCTTGGGAGCCAAGGGCACAGGCCAGGCCTGTCTTTGGGTGGGGTTAAATTATTTACTGCGCTGAGGGTAGGGAGGGTGCCTCTGCACACCTGCCCCAAGTCAGGATAACCCTGCAGCGCCGTCCTAGACCCATGGCACTCTGCAGGTCAGCTGGTCCTTTGTGGAGATGGCCTTGCTGTTGACACCTTCCTCTGCCCCCCTGTGAGTGTGGACTCCAGGGCACACCCCAGCAGACTGTCACGTACTGCATTCCAGCCAGAGCCAGCTCCCTGAGAGCCCCACAGAGAAGTCTATTCTGGTAAGTGCCTTTTGTATCTCTTGGGAGTATTTGAAAGCATTTCTTACAGACCTTATAAACTTCTTCTTAGGTTTATTTTCAATCATTTTACATTCCGTGTTGTCAATGTAAACAGAGTCATGTCTTCCGATCAGTGGTTTATTGAGTTCGATGCAGGAAAGCTGCCGATCGCCGCCTTCACAGACCCTCTTGTCTGATCTCGTGTTGGGTTGTGTCATGGGTTTTCCACTTACACAGTCATCTAACCTACAAATAAAAGCCAGCTTCATCTTTCTGATATATTTCTCTTTTGTAAGTGTGTTGACTAATGGTATCTTACTGCCCCAAGAGTGAGCGGGCTTCCTCGACTTCCTCCTTTACTGGGAATTCTTAAGTCTGGTGCTGGAGCTGCGGTTGAGATGGGCGTATTTTGTCATGCTAAAGAAATATCTTTGATGACTTTAAACGATAAATCTGGAAATGTGCTTTGTTGTTTTCTGAGCCTTCCTCTGGACCTTCTCAAAGGCAGCCGTGACGTGCGTGGGAAGCACGGGGATTCAGCCTTCTGATCAACTGCAGTAATTTCGCCAGCGGTGCTCGCTAAATGTGCCTGAAATATTTATACCAATAGCTCTCTTGTGCATCGTACATGCTGTGGTGGAGAGTTTAATGACTCTTGCAAGGACTTTTAAAAATGACAAATCCTTCTAATTTTGGTGAAAGGTAGGAGGAAGGAGCACAGGCAGCCGGGAACTGCTGAAGAGGAAGTTACTTATATTTGTTTCTTTTCCAAAGGGGCCACATACATCACTGGTCACCCTGCAAGTGAAAACGTCCTTCTTTGAACACTAAGAGTTTGGCACAGGGGGTGGGGATACCTGTGGTCCCCCAGCTGGCAAGATCTCTGGTGTCTCACTCAGCTCTCCCACCTCCCACATCCTCTAGGGCCTGGGTATCTCCAAGAGCCCCAGAGATAGTGACAGAAATGTGTAAAAGGGCAGAGAACGGTTTTTTCATCCATCATTTGTTTCTTTTGTTTGCTAATAAATGTTTGACACACATGGCAGAATTTTGTGGGAGCCTTGCTGTGCTTGTCACTGGAGAGTAAGGGAATGGGTAGTGACTGGCCCTCCCACTGAGCTCCAGTATCCCCAAACTCAACCATCCCCTCAACCCCACTATCCCAGAGCCCCTGAGACCAGATGTCCATCCCCACACCCCAGAATCCATGGCTGAGCCCCACAGTCCCTGATCATCACTGCTAATTCATTTTCTTATCCTTGTTGGGCTCTGTCATCATTTACCCGCCTAACCTATTTCCGACTGCACCTCTCGTGGTTCCCAGAGTCACACAGCCAAAGGTTGGAAGCAGCTGTAAAATGGGTTCTCCAGACCCTCAGCCAGGGTACCCAGCCCTGTTGCTGTACCCAGAGGCCTGGTCAGCTGGCACTGGCTCAAATGACTGAGACCTTACAGTCAGGGTTGCTCTCATGCAGCTTTCTAACCATTCCCCAGGTCTGTCACCCCAATCTGCTAGTGTCACCCTCTTCACTGTGATAGCTGGGCTCAGGACTTCCTGTGCTAATGAATCTTTTTAAGCCCCAGTGACACTTTCAGTCAGTAGGGCATTATACATATGACTCACCTTCCCTAAAACCATCTGTCTCTGGCCATTATAATCATATGTAACAAGGAAATGGGATGGGATGGTCTGTTGGGTAGAAAAGGTTAGAATGTGAGGACGCATTATTAATGCCGCAATCCACCTGCCTCTGAAGCCCAACACTGGCTTGGGCAAAGGCATCTTATCTATGCAAATAGCTGTCTAAAAAGTGATTAATGTATTCTAGTACCCATTGCTCTAGAATTTATGATAATGACTCTTTGACATGGGAAAACTACTGCTATGCTAAGATACCAAAGTGGACCCCTATGTGTATACAGAATACCCTCGAGGTGGGCAGCTCCACTGCATACCAGTGCTGCATGGTCAGTGCTGATGAGCAGGCCACATGGCCTGCCCATCGTAGTGTCCAGGAGAGCAGAGCAGACTCACCAAGACAGCGCCCACATGCCACAGACTTGTCCTGACATCCCACAGAACCTATTCCCCTTGCCTCATTTTTATGACCTGTGATGACACCGGGGCCACAATCCCTGAACCACAGAACACTCCTGGCTCAGAGGCTGCAAGGCTGGAGTGTGGACAGTGGCGAGATGACTCTGTGCCAGGCAATCGTGGAAGGAAGCAGCCTCTGTGGAGGGTGATGCTTGATTCTAAGTGAGGACTATGCTTTCTGTGACTTTTCTTGACCAGCATGGGGTCTAGTAATGCTCTTGAACATCTAACATAGACCAGCTGGACACAGAGGCTTCTAGCTTTAAGGCAAAAGATCAGAAAGAATTCAGAGACTTTCTGTGAAAACAGGATTCTTAGTATCCTCATCATACTGACTTCTTACAACGTCAGACACACAGATATGTGCCCAACACACACAGACACACAGATGCACAGACGCACACCACACACACAGACACAGATGCACACCACACACACAGACACAGACGCACACCACACACACAGACACAGATGCACACCACACACACAGACACACAGATGCACACCACACACACAGACACACACCACACACACAGATGCACAGACGCACTCCACACACACAGACACAGACGCACACCACACACACAGATGCACAGACATACACCACACACACAGACACAGATGCACACCACACACACAGATGCACACCACACACACCTCTTTGCTCTAGAAATCAAAGCCAATTTATTTGGAATCTACCTGCTTTTTTGCAGGTACTAATATCTAATATAAAGAACTCAAAAACAGGCAGATTTCTTTAGCAAAGCCCCTTATAATTCATTATAATTGATAAACCAATAAATGAATACAAGGTAAAGTCTAATGCCCAGTTAGCCTTTGTATGGTGAAAACTGACCACTTATAAAACAGTTCCTACCTGATCCCATTCCTAATTATTCACATGAGTTGGGCTTGAAGACTTTTTAAAGGACTTCAGACTTAGCTTATTTTTTTGAGGCTCAGATGATGAGTGGGAAAATGTAACGAAAAGGAACAGTAATAGAATAAAACACCCCATTGTATTTTACATGCAGTGTGATGGTCTTTACGACGGAGTCAAGCACTCAGATGTGACGCTCTTCTGTGAATCGGTGGCCGACACTGTTCTTTCTTTTCCGGTGCTGACCTGGGATTCTGCATTTGTTTCCGTTCTGTGATGACTTGGGCAGGAGGCAGCAGATACTGGCCAGACGCCTCCACTGCTGGGCAGGAGGGTCTGACCCCTGGGTTAGGTGGCCATGGGCTGTCACCGTTCACACTGCACCTTTGTGGGCTCCCCTTTGAGTTCTTCTCTTCACAGAACCACTAGCCAAGGGAATTTTTTTCTCTTTAAGATAGTAACATCTTTCCATTTATGGTATACATATGTATTTTATAAAAATTTACCAGAAGTTCCTTCAGCCCCCAAACGATTCTCTTGCTGTAACTTACTTTCCCACGCTGCATACAGACTTAGTCTCAAGTCACAAAATGTTTAATTCAGCAGTTTTCAAAGGTGAATCAACTCGGACTGGTTCTGTGAGAGATGATTCGCGCATTCAGCACAGAACACAGTTCCAGCTGGCGAATTCAGGGTCTGACAAATTCTTTCCCACTGCGGCATTTTGCAGACTCGAGCGCCGTGTCAGTAAGTGGAGCCCTCCCTCCCTCAGGGCTTTGGGCATAACTGACAATCTGCGCACGGACCAGCGGTCAAGGCCCAGAAGGGGTAGTTTCCCCGTTGGCGTGTGGCTCCTCCTGCCTGTGTGATGCTGAGGGAGGGAGGGTAGGAACTCCGGCCAGGGCAGGCTACAGAGGAGGGAGAGGGATTGGACTGTGATGAGGGGTGTCTCACCGTGTGTTTCCCCAAATTGCATCCTCACCACAGCTCCGTGAGCCAGGTTCTCCTCGTTTTGAGGTTGAGAAACTGAGGTGCAGAGAAGTCAAGTCCAAGGTCACACAGTTAGTAAGCAGAGTCGAGGTCTGTGAGCAAGGCCAGGGGCAGGAGACTGGCAATTCCAGCCAGTGGTGGCACCAAGCAGACGCCCCCAGAGAGCACTGTCCCTCAGTGGGGGTCTCCAACCCCCAGTTACATTTATGTCAATCAATGCCATTCCAAACAGAAAAGTAGCAGCTTGTCTCTAGACTGATCTCCTCATCTGTACAATGGGAACAATGTTGCACATTATTATGAAAATTGTACCAACAGGGCTGGTGTTTACCCAGAGGGCTGGGTGCATTGGGCACTGTGCTGTGCACACATCGCCTCCCACCCTGAACCCCCAGAGATAGATGGTATTGTCCTCATCTTAAAATAAGAAAGCAAAGACTCAGATGTATATGGTGGGATAACAGCAAGGCTGGGAGTTGTCCCCTGCTGATCGCCCAACCCAAGGGGCCGAGGGCAACAGGTGCATCGGCAGGCTTCCTTGGCCAGCTGGGAATCTGAGAGCAGCCTGGCCGTTGGCTGGCTCAGGGTCAGCTCATTCACGAGGCTGTTGGAAAGCCCTGCAAAATCCACTTCCAACCTCACTGATGCAGACGTCTCCCAGGATGCCTCGTGACACCAAGCCATCTCCCAGATCAGGCAAGGTAAGGAGAGCACAGGGGTGACCAAGGGTCAGCCACGGCCTAACAGCAGACATGTCGCCATCCTCTGTGCCTTATTCTCTTCATTAGAGACAGTCTGTGAGTCTGACCTGCACCGAGGAGGTGGCACTACCCAGGTGTGACTCCCACCCAGAGCCTGCCCACCACACGGGGCCCTGCCGGTCCTGCTGGTGCTCCCGCCATCCCTGGAAAGCATCCTCCCTGCGGGCTGGGTGTCTAATGTTCAATCTCTGCCAAAGTTAGTGACCTTTAAAAAAGATAACCAGTGAATAAACTGAATTTTAGATAAAATCTTGGGGACATGAGGGCAGAGCACTTTGGCATCAGACGCCACCTGCAAAGTGTTGGAAAAGCGGGGAGCCCCCGAGACTCACCCCACCTTTAGCCTCACTCAGAAAAGCAGGGAGCCCCTGAGACTCACCCCACCTTTAGTCTCACTCCTCAGGACGCCGGGAAACCTGCAGATGGTTCTGCTGTGTTCCAATCGCTGGAAAGAGGCGGCATTTTGCCTGCTCCCACTTCACAGAAATGACCGAGATAGACACATGGCAGCCTCAGTTCTATCCAATCACAGAAAGTCTGTGTGTGCTCGTGGCTCGGCTCCCTGACATGGGGCTTCCATCAGGGGAAAACGCGTTTGGCCCAGAGAATCCTCATGGAGGAAGCTCCCTTGGCCTGTGCGAATCCTTGCCTGAACGCAGGGGCTTCTGGTAAAGAGGCCTCCTGTGCTCCAGACTCTTCTCTTCATACATGAGAAGTGAATTATGAGAACTTCTGGAAGCGTGGATTCCGTTCCCACCCCATCCACACGCTCGGCCAAGTCCATGAACCTGCACGTGTCCTCTACCTGCTCCAGAGATTGGGGGGTTCTGTTCCATTCTTCTTATTTGAGCCACAAAAATGTTACCTAGCAGTTCTTTGTACCTGTCTCAAGATACTTTGGGGGGTGGGAGGTGACTAAGTACCAAATCCCCAAAGAGCAGGAGCCAATGTCCCTCAGAAGGTGCCCAGCAGCTCTCCTGGACTTGCTCAGCACAGGCCAGGCCACCAGCTGGACCCCTCCTTCCTGCCTCCCACCCACGTCTCTCCCCCTCACTGTCATGCCTTAGCCCTTCTGCTGTCCTGTTTCCGAGGCCTCTGTGGCCCCTGCCCCCGGGGAGGGGACGTTCCAGTGAGTGACACACAGTGAACAGCTGCCAGTTTCGCCCTAAAGTGCCACATGGCCCACACTGCTCTTCCTCCTACCGAGGAGTTGCTGCTGGTGTTTACACCACGCCGGGACGGGGAGAATCTCAGCCTGGTGCTCAGCAGCTCCCAGCGGTCTGGTCGGTGTGGTCGTCCCTCCTGCCTCTGTCACCCTGATCCACGCTGACCTCCTCGCCTGCCTCCCCCAAATCGGAGGTGACTGCGCTGCTGGGAAGGGAGCTATGATTTTCATTTTCTTGGGCAGTGACAGATGATGTTGCAATTTCTAAGAAAATTAAGTCATCAATGCCCAGGCACCCCTGACATCATCAAAATGTCTTGGCTGGAGAGCCACGGGCCCTCGATTTATTAGGGGAAATAATGGGCAAAAAGCCAGTAATTAAGTGTTGACATTGGACTCCGTGAGGTGAGGGGTGGAGAGTTGTAATTTCTGCCCTTGGGTCATATCAAGATTTGGAACCAGAGCCCAATTTGAAGTAACAGAAGCTAAAGGAATTGACTAGACTGGGTGTCATTTGGAGCGCACCTCTCTGAACTGCCCACAGATCCCTGCAGGTCATAAGTCTAATGCACAGTGATCATACCCCTTCCAGGCCGTGCAGGGTGGATACAGAGCAAGTGACGGGTGTGCCAAGCCTTGACTAAACTTGCCTCCCACCGGGGCTCCTCATCTCCCTGTCCATCCCTGCAGGCCCTGGGCACACAGCACAGGGCAGGTTCTTGGTAATGAAGGCAGATGATGACACCGAGGTGCCAGTACACCACCTGGGGGCATGTCACCAAGGGGGACAGGGAAGGTGAAGCCTGAGGGGCTGTAAGGACGAGGAGAGGCATGATCCTGGGCAGGGCCGGGTGTGCCGGTGACAGAGACCCACAGAGGGCAGCGCTGGTACCCCGGGGTCTGTCACGGCTTAGGGCTGCTCCAGCTCAGAAGCAGTGAGGTTGCGGGTTGGGAAATAGGAGCAAGTCGGCTCCCAGAGTCACCACAGACCCAAATCCCCACACATTTCCCTGGTGTTCAAGAACAGGTGTGTGATTGATCCCGTGGGTTCCCACACCCCAACACCCTGGAGGTGGAGAGAATTTCAGGTGGTGGGTGGATGTGAGCCCTCGTCAGGGCTGCTCCCCGCCTGACCTCAGGGCTCTCTGCTTGCCCTGTCCATGGGGTCTGCCTGGGCTGGAGCGTCCCTCAGATCTGAGGCACATGGGACACAGGCCCCACCCCACAGTCCTTCTGGGTCCCCCTGCCCAGCCCCAGCACCTTGGTAGGGTGGGGACTGTTTCCTGCCACCCACAAGCACCCTGGACTCTCCTTTTCCTGTGTGGGAGATGCTTGTCCAGCTTGCTGCCCACCTCCGCTGCCTTTGGGAGGCAGGGGCGATGTGACCACGCCATGCCTCCCAGGGATTCCTTCTTGTCCAGGGGGACAGACATAGACAAGTTGACATGAAAACATCGGTTATTCCCGATGACTTCAAAGTGAAGTCCAAGTCGGGGAGAGTGTGGACTGGTCTGCGTGGGGGCATCGTGGAGGCGGTTGCTCATGGTGGACTTTGCTGGCAGAACAGGTCTCTCTGCATCAGGATTGGTTTACTCTATTATATGCCAAAGTGTATGGCTTGGGCATCCATATGCTTCCATGTAAGCAGAAAATAGTGAACTTGAGGGAGTGGGTCACTCCCAGGGACAGTGCTGGCTGTCACCTGAAACAGCCAGGTCAGAGGATCTGTGGGGAGCTCCAGTGGCATGTCAGGCAAAGCGGAGAGCAGAGTCACTTCTGAATCAGACATGCCTGCTGGCCATTGTCAGAAGGTAGGTAATTTCCCCCTAAACGCCAATATAGTGAGACCACAGCCCAACAGGCAGAAACACCAGCCATTAAAAATAAATAAATAGGGGGCGGAGCCAAGATGGCGGACTGCAGCCAGCTTTTTACAGAAGCTCCCGTCCAGAAGGAGGCTGAAAGGACAGAAGTTTAGCTACTTAGCTGATGGTCTGGAGCAGAGCCAAGAGAGAAGAATGAGGAGCACACT
>CAUYQV010178332.1:0-14260 GCA_963574575.1 Galagoides demidoff
TCCTAGGCCTACTTGCCTGTCTCACTTAGGTTGTTGTGAGGGTAAAGTGAATGGTGGATATGAAAATTCAGAAACTGCAAGGAGCTGTACACATGGGAGGGATGAGGAACCGATGTTCCATGATAGGAAAAAGGTCCAGAATGTATGGGTAGGCAGGAGTGAGTGAGTACCCCCTACCCCCACCGTTATTTGCATTATCCGCAGAGGCCTCAGACCCACAGAAGGAGGGCCTACTGTGGATACTAGCCCTAGGGGTCCTAGAATTATCATATTTCTAGTCTATACCACCACGAGACACTAGATAGCTAAGATGCAGAAAGAACCTTTGCTAGGTCCAGGGATCCAGAGCAGCTTTGTACAAACTGCTAGTGTTGCTTACCTGCCTGGTGGAGATCCTATGGTCTGCAAGTCTTATATGCACAGGACAAAACCTTGACCTCAACCTTATCAGGTGATAACATTATATACCAGGCAGCCAGTGGGGCCCAGAGCCTCTGTGCTGCTCCCTCACTCCCCCTCTCTGCAGGAAAGCTCAGTGTCCTGCTGCCTCCCAGCCTTCAGCCAGTCCTGTCAGACCAGTCCCGTGGGCAGGAACCCTAAAAGAATGAAAAATGTTGAGAAATAAAATTTCTTAGACACTGCTTTGACCCATTCCCACCTTAGCCCTGTTGTAGGGCAGTGCAGATTAGTAGGACAAGGTAGTATAGAGGTTTCTCTTCTGGGAGAGTCTGGTGTGAAGGCTCAGAGGTTGCTGGTGCTTCCCAGCTCTGCTGAAATGAAACTGGTTAGAGGGGGGACCTGAGGGGACATTTCAGGTTAGTTGTCAGAGGGAAGCTGCCTCAGGTTATTTATTTCTGAGTATTCTTGGTGCCCACATGGACCATGGCCAGTCATTGAGCTTGTTTTTTCTCAGCCTAGAGTTTTTGATCTCCTAGAGACTTAGGCTCATGCTCCTGAAGCAACTCCAAGAACCAGTCCCTGTAGTCCCCCCACCCCTTCCATCTCTGTTCCTATCAGCATCTCTGTTCCATCTTCCTTCATCTCTTGACCAATTTCCTACGTGTACTCAGTTTCTACTTCCCCAGAAACTGGCTTTCTCTTGCCTCTAGCTCTTAGCATCTCTTGATTACATCTCCTGCCCACAGCATCTTTGTCATTTAAGTCTCCAACCTTGGATCCAGCAGAAGTCTGAGCTACCCAGCTCATCCTCTGACACTGGCATATAGTTGTGATCCATAGGTCTCTGGCCACACTGAGTCTACTGAATTCTACCCTGGAGAAGCAGAATTATGTGTTTTAAAACTTCACTGTTGCTCCTCAGTAGAGCCCTAGGCCAGGAAGAGTGCTATTGCCTCATTTGTCCATACCTGTCTAAATCCTGGACCCTGCACGGTCTGAGAGCCCAGGTCTACTCTGTGTTTGGCACCAGATTCAAATGGGATAGCTGTAATTTATTCATAGGCCCCCATGGTACATCCAGTTTTTGAGAAATGAGCTTATGAAGGTAACATATTTTTCTTGAAAAGAGAAACCATCTTTTCTGTAATTTTTAGTTTACCCTTCAACTTTAATTAGCTCTTCCTGCTCCACAAAGCACTTACACTCTGATCATAGCTGGGCAGATGTATCATCCTTATTTTATAGGTGAAGACACCAAAACCCAGAGAAGTGAAGACTTGCCTGGGGAAGCACAGGGCATGTCCAGGGCAGACCTAGGGTCCAGGTGTACTGGACCTGGCTCTTTTCTTGTTTGTTTCCTCCCCTGCTGCAGTATTTGCCCCCGTCTTGATGCTTAATCCTGCATGGGGTTTCTCGGTCCTGTCTAGGCTGGCCACACTTACACTTCACATTTGATGCCTTTTCTGTAGGTAACTACGTCCATCTCTTGGCCAACATTGAAAATGATTTGGTGGTCAGGGCTTACACACCTGTCTCCAGTGATGACGACCGAGGCTTTGTGGATTTAATTATAAAGGTAGATGATGCCACCTATGCCCAGCTGCCTTGTGCTTCCAAGGCTGTCGAGGGTGGTGGGGTGGAGGGGAAGTGTGCTTTTTCTCTGAGGGGGCACAGGTCCTGGATAGGGCTTTCCAGTTTCATTTAACAGTAAAGCTATGGTTTACCTTATGGTGTCTTCAGGGATTGCCTACAGCAGCTGTGAGGGTAGAGCATTTTCTCTGCACAGCTTTCAGTGGCAAAATGCATTTTCTAATTGTGGCCTTAGGTCTGGGGGTATAAAAAGTCTTCTACCTTGTTTTGCAGATCTACTTCAAAAATGTACATCCCCATCATCCTGAAGGGGGGAAGATGACTCAGTACTTGGAGAACATGAAAATTGGGGACACAATTCTTTTTCGAGGGCCAAATGGGCGTCTCTTCTACCATGGGCCAGGTACTGGGGGTTTTATAGTGGGCTTCCAGCTGGAAGGAGTAAGATTCCTGCAGTGGTTCTATTCTGGAATATTCATCAGATTTGAGTCACATGGGCTTGTCCTTAAAGTCTTCATATGTTTATTCACGCATAGTTATAAACATGCCCATCATCCATTCAGGAGTGTGTGAGCTTCATTAAATTGATTTGGTGTGCCCTCATCGCTGTTATTTCCAGCACAGTGTCTGATGTATAAAAGGTGTCTGCTAAGACTGAAAAATGGATAGATGAATGGCATCCACACTCACTCCATGTTCATCATTTATTCACTAACTCACTGCTGTGGGAGAGTACTCTTAGAGGCTTCATATTAACTTCAGCTTGCTTCTCTCTTTCCTCAGAAGAGGCCCCAGGAATTGCCTGAGGTGGCCCAGGCTTTATTTGCACTTTGTGCATTGGTGTACCAGGGCTGGCCGAGGAGGCTGCCTTCGCCTGCATCTCTGGCTTAAAATGGTGCAGATAATCCCTTCACGTGGACTTGCCTCCTGGAAGTCCCAAGGAAAGTCAGTGATCTTTTACTATTCTCAGGCCAAGAAGTCAGAAGTCAGAAACGTTCTTGTGTTTCCAGGGAATCTTGGAATCAGACCAGACAAAACCAGCAAGCCTGAAAAAAAACTGGTTCATCACCTGGGAATGATTGCTGGTGGCACAGGTAAGAGGCTTCTGGGGACTTTCTCCAGAGGGTTAGCACCTAGACTATTCTGCCTTGGAAGAGATGACTGATGCGAGAGATTCCTCCCCTAGCTGTGGTAGGTAGGAACAATAGACCAGTGACAGGTCTTGATACTGACCTTGTGTGCCCTGCTCCCCCTAACCATGTGGTGGCCAATGGGGAGTCATGGAAAGCCTCTTAAGTTGGGGGAGGATGGGGCAGACTGGGCAAGTCTGCCCATGGTCAAGAGCTCCTGCATCTAGTTCAAGCCTGACTCTTCATGTCCCTTGAAAATGAACACCTGAAAGAGAACAAATCCCTAAGGAAACACACTGTGTGCTAGGCACTATAATAGGCACTTTTAAAATTAATACATTCACTTGTCATTGTTTTATAAATGAAGGCCCTGAAGAGCTCAAAATTCCCTGTCCATCTTGTCATATGAAAATGGGAAAGGGCTTCTGACTTACTACTGCCTTAGAAAGAAAAACCAAAATGAAGGTCTGTTCCTCACTTTTGAGTTTTGGAGACAGTATTCAGGAAAGTGTAATCGGGGCTAAGGAAAACTATGGAGGTGCTGTGGGCTGGGGACTGGGGCTTCAGAGACCAGGAGAAAGCCGGCCTGCCTGCCCACTGTGTTCCAGGCATCACGCCCATGCTGCAGCTCATTCGCCACATCACCAAGAACCCCAAGGACATGACCAAGATGTCTCTCATCTTTGCCAACCAGGTCAGTTCTGCCAAGTCAGCCCTGATGTGCAGGGGTAAGAATGGAATGTTCCCTGAACTGGGGCTCTGTTTTCATTCCTCCCCCACTGACTGAGCTCCTGCTGGTGGGGAGCCTGTGGCTGTGGGAGGGACTCTGGCAGCTAGAGGGGCTGAGGCCAGCCTGGTTTTGCTTGTTTGTTTGTTGTTTTTTTTTCCTGTGTCTTCCTCGTCAACCCTGAGTACTGAGCTTTCCTTTCTTCCCTACTACATGTTTCTGTTTTTCTGAGTGCCCTCAGTGGAAATTTTGGAAAATACCAAATATTTAATTTATTTTTCGCCTATTTTTAGTTTTTGGTTATAAACAATATGGTGATAAATAATTGTGCCTAGCTTGATTCTTTTCGATTATTTTCTTAAACAGAATTCTTGGGACAAGAATCATGAAATTTTGGATGGGCATAGCGGCCAATGCCTATAATCCTAACAAATTGGGAGGTCAAGGTGGGAGGATTGCCCAAACTCAGGAGACCAATCGAAGCCAAGCGAGACCCCATCTTCTACTAAAAATAGAAAAATAAGTGCAGTATTGTGGTAGTACTTATAGTCCCAACTACTCAGGAGGCTAAGGAAGGAGGATCACTTGAGCCTAGGAGTTTGGAGGTTGCTGTGATCTAGGCTGAAGCCATAGCACTCTATCCTGAGCAACAGAGTGAGACACTTGAAACAAAACAAAAAACAAACAGAAACCCCCAGAATGGTGAAAGTTTAAGATCCAGGTCTTCTGCTGTGCATTATCCCGAAGCATGTTCTGACTGTGGCTAGCTTTTCCCCACATGAAGCTCCAGACTGTTTTCCTCTCCTTCATAACCCTAGTGCTTGCACATGACTTCCAGAGCCCCTTATATTCCTTAACAATCCAGGGCCTGCTCTGAGCTTATTCCATCCGGGTTTGCCACACCTTGAGCCCAGTGTGGATGTAGGATTTGGGCCTGGGATCTCTGAATGAAGCAACTCTAGCCGACCCCAGTGGTCCTTTCAGCTGGAGGCAGTCACTGCAGCTCTATGGAACATGTATACCCTCCCACCAACTACATCCACAAGACAGAGGATTTGACCTGTAGGAGTAGCTGCAGAGCTCTTTTTTGCCCTGAGAGTCTAGGTGATACTCAGGCTGGGGTGGTGGGATATGCTTACATATGATCCATGGTGTATTCAACCTGGGGAGCAATGGAATGCCCCTGGAGGCATTCTAGTGTTGCTTCTTTTTTAGACTGAGGAGGATATCTTGGTGAGAAAGGAACTGGAAGAAACTGCCAGGATTCACTCAGAGCAGTTCCACCTATGGTACACCCTGGACAGGCCTCCTGTTGGTATGATCCCCGTTGCCCTAACCCAGACATCAAGGACTGGTCTCTGTGTTTTGGTTTCTTGAGGACTGGATTGGTGGGTAGGGGCTTGGACTCTGGCTCAAGTTGGAAAATGCAAGAATTTGAGGGAGAGAGGATTTGAGATGACTTGCTTATACGGACAGTCAAGGGCAAGTGTCCACTATCTCAGCAGCACTCCACATGTTGCACGACCGTCTAGAGCAGCAGTTCTCTACCTGTGGATTGCGACCCACAGGAACTGTATTAAAGGGTCACAGCATTAGGAAGATTGAGAACCACTAGTCTAGAGGGATACTGAGCCATCTGAACACCCATCCCACATGGCCATCACACAGACCACATCTGATAAGGCACTCATCCTTCACTATTCATGCCTCTGCTCACAGCCACTGTCCCCTTCACTGTCCACCTCACCTGGATGGTAGTCTTTACATCCTTAGTCCCTGACAGCTGCTGTGGCCTCAGCCAGCACCCCAGCAACCACCTCCTATGCTACGCCCTGCTGTATGTGTCTTGTCATGCAGCTCTCTGCTCAGCAGAGGGCACTACTGGACTGAGCAGTTCCAAGCAATTCCATAAACACACTACAACCTGGTATGCCTCACTCTGGGGTTCTGCATTCTCAGAACTCCAGCTTGTACCTCCCACAGCTGTTTTCTGCTTCCGCTTCATTTCAGGCTGGAAGTACAGCTCAGGCTTCGTTAATGCCGACATGATCAAGGAGCACCTCCCTCCACCTGGGAAGTCCACTCTCATCCTGGTGTGTGGTCCACCACCCCTGATCCAGACAGCTGCTCACCCTAACCTGGAGAAGCTGGGTTACACCGGCGACATGATTTTTACCTACTAACACCTCCTGTGCCCTTGGTTGATTTGCCTGGTCCCTTTCACATTTCGGTAGCTCAGATTCACCACCTTAAAATGAGATGTTTTCAGAAGTGCCTCACCATGCACCTTTGAGCACACAATGCTTATCCTCTTTGGGGCATGGGCCTAAGAAAGGGTCAATGGGCTGGAGACAAAGTGGCTTCTGAGGTCTCCTTGCTTGGAGGCTGGAAAGAGCTCCATTTCAGAATCCTGCTCCATGGTTTCATGAAATAAACATCAGTACAAAGCAGATAACCTGTGAAGTGTACTCTATGGAGAACCCCCTTAGCTGTCAGGAGGCCTGGGCCTGTCCTACATGTGAATTGGTTTCTGTATATTCAGGGGATTTAGAACTGACAAAGTGCCTGAGCAGATTTCCAAAAGAATCCAAGTGGGTCACATGGATCCTCAATGATCTCTTTTGAACCCTTCTCTCCAGAGTGTACTACTTTTAAGGTCAGATCTACTAGAGGGCGCGGGCATCTTCCATGGACACTGTTCCTTCTCTTGTGAGAGGCCCTTGAAATGGGCATGGTATTAAAAAAAAATGCACATCAGGACAACAAATCCACAGGGTAAGTGGGCTCCAGGAATCCTTCCTAGACTCCTTATACTTTGCACAGCAGATAGGGAGGCTAGGAGTGAATTTTTTGTTCGTTTTTCAGCATTCTCTAATTGCCAGGTTTCAACCTGGCACTGGGGGATAATTCCATACAGAAGCTTCTCACTTTGCAAAATTAGCTTCTAATGCTTTAAGTCTCTTTTATCAGTAAATTGACATGATGCAGGTGACCACTTTTGCCATCTGCCATTCATGGCTCAGAGCACATACTGCTGCTCCATTACCTGGGAGTGGGTAGAGCTGCTTCTGCATAACTGAGTTGAATCCTCGTGGTAAGTCAGATTCTGTGGTGACTTTGATCTCCAAGTTATATGTTATTCAGCCAGTGGTGGCAGATCTGACTTCAAACATAGGTTGTTTTAATAGCAGCAGTGATGGAACCTAGTGTCACACGTCTCTTACTGGACATGTATGTAATGTGAGGGAGGGGAGAGGAGAGGAACAGGTTCTGGGCAGCTCTCTGAAGCATAGCTATGTCTTGCCCACAGGTAGCCACACACAGGGATGTTGTCACAGGCCTGTGAGAGGTAGGAGGGAGGGGGCCACTAGCCTTCATCCACCCACCCACCTGTTTAGTGCATCCCCAGTGAATCTCACACCAAAGGATAGTACTCTGCTGGGCACTTCACTGTAAGTAGGATGCTTCCCACAGATGTTTCTCTAAGAAGCAGATCTGACCACACTTCCCACCTGCTTAAACCCCTTGCTGCTTTTACTCTATTCCCCGTCCTGGCTACCCCATCCTTGTGACACATTCCAGGGCCTGACAAGACCTTTCTTGACCTTCTGCTGACCTCACCAGCATCAGCTCACTCCTCCCCTGGACTCTCACCCTGCCCCATTCTCTAGCACAAACTCTAGTTAACAAAGACTAAAGAACAGGCTCAGGAAGATTCAAGATGGGAAGGGCTTCAGGTATTCACCTGTCGTATCTGTGACTGAGGAGTTCTGAGCTCGAGGGTGACAGTATAACGCTGTGCTTACAGGAAGTCCCCCAGGCACAGGGTAGAGAGTGGAGGGGACAAACTGGAGTCCAGCTGCAGTGATCAGGTGAGAGACAATCTGAACGAGCCATCCCAGTGGGGAGGAGGGGGCTGCTTGAGAAGGGCACCGTGGCATGGGGGTGGGAGACAGAAAACAAGCTTTCAAGAAGATGGTGAGATTCTGTAGACACATGTTGAGTTTGAGGTGTTCAAGGACATTCCGCTGGGGGGAGCCGTTTCATCAGACATAGCTGAGGTTCCTGCCAGAAAGGCCTCCAAGACTGGTGTTTGTGTATCTTGGGAAGCCTCTGCTCAGACAGGCACTGCAGATGAGGGTGATGGAGGCTGGCAGCCAGGGCAGTGGGGAGGGAGACCCTTCTTCCCCTGCTCACATCCTAAATGCCCCCACCCCTCTGAATCCTGGCTGCCTCCTGTCATTTCACCCAGCTTAGTCACTACAGAACACTCAAGACTTTTTTCCAGTGGTTTTATGAACGAACAGCTCTTCTTGTTTGGTGTAAGAGCCTCCAGGCTGTCACCAGGAATGCATGTGCCCTTGAGTCCGTGCTTACGTCGTATTGCTTTTCCCACAAAAGTGGTCAGCAGTCCATGTATAAAAGTACAAAAGGTATAAAAGCTGCAGTGAAGAGCATGGCATGGTGTAAACACACAGGGACACTAGGGCCACCTCCTGGACATCTGTCCCACAGGTCTGCTGTGTTCCTGCCAGCACCCTGTGTGAGACATCCTGGCAATCCTGACCAGGCTCTGCAGCTGGCTATGTGCCAGCTTCCCAATGAAGCAAAGGCTCGGGGCCCTGACACGTGCCTCTCTGGGCTCTTGGCCATGAAGAAAGTCATCTCCAGTCATCAGCGTTGGGAGCAGCCAGACGGGAGTCATTCAGCAGCTGGTCCTGGCTCAGCATGGTCTGAAAGGGCACAGCCAAAGGGGCAGTTTAACAGGGTTTTGGTCAAGGCCCCTGTGGCAGCTATGTGGGAAGCCTAGGAACACTGGGCTCTACATCTAATGTTGTGGTGTCCCAGGTACCCTAGGTGCTAGGTCAGAATAAACACTACTGTTGAGATAAAAATAAATCACATGTCTTGGAGGTACGGTTGGTACATCAAGGCCACCAAAAGTCTAGTAAAGATCAGAAGGATGAGGTTGGACAGATCCCTTTCATTGTGTGAGCCAAGAAATAAAAAGGTTGAATAGAAGTGATCCTACTTGGGTCCAGGGAGACTCTCCTATCTTCTCCTTGGATACAGGGAAACCCATCCTTGTCCTACCTCTAAATGTGCCTCAGTAGATGAGCCAGTGAAGTACAGTGGTAGGACCGCAATGTGGGCAGACATAGTAGCCCATGAGTTCAGCAATGGGATACCTGGGAACTAAAGAGCTCTGAAGTTATAGGCCTCAAAAAAAAAAAAAAAAAAAAAAAGCTATGCTCTGCGGCCAGCCTTTTACTGCCAGGTCTACTCTGCTTATATACCTAGCAAGGAATGTATGATCAGCCCTGCTTACAGATAACTAAGCCAAGGCTCAGAAAGAGAACGACACACCCAAGGCCCTAGAGCTGGTAAAGGCAGAGGAGGGACTTGAGGGTCCTCTTCTCCCCAGACCAAGCTGCCTCCCCATGATGTCATCTGTCCTCTAAGGATGCTGGGACGTGCTTACATGCCTGTGGTATCTGCTCAGTCAGAGGTGTGATGGGAAATGCACATGTCTGTCTTGGGTGGAGAGGGCAGAAACTTGTCCATTAGCCTAGAGATGTGGCCTGGGCTTTGGGCTGACTGGACAAGACAGGTGACCCAGAGCTCTCACCCTGTTCTCCTTGCCAGCTCTGAGACTTGGCAGAGGACCTGAGATGGAACATGCTTTTAGTTGGCCTCCCTGATACACTTAGGAGCTCAAGGTCCAGGAACAGGCCAATGGAGAAGGGCCCTGGGATGAGTTAAGCTTCAGGACTGGCTCAGGCTCGGGCTCTAACCCTGGCACCCAGTGCCATTCATTGCTCCTCCTCAGACCTTGTGTGCCACCACACTAAACTCACCGGGACTCTTTAGCACCAGCCCTACAGAGGGGAGAGGGTCAGAGTCCTACCGTAAGGCGGTGGATGTCCTGGGAAAGAAGCCCTATCTGCGTCATGGTGCCTTCTGAAGGTGCCATCTGTAAAATGGGCAGCAGCTTGGTCAGCACACACAGTGCAGCTCTGACTCACAGGGATGGCATGCAAGTCCTGTCCTGCTTGGCCCTGGCTTCTCCAGGGCTTGCCGGAAGGAGGGATAAGGAGTAGGTCAGGCCCTGAGAAGTGACATGTGGGTGGAGCACATGCTATTTCTATTCCCTGGGGAAAGATGTCACTGTCCTGCACTCCACACATATCTCCTGGGGTCCCACCCAGCACCAGCACTCAGGGTACACAGAGCCGGGGCCTGTCAGTAGCAGCCCTTCTGCACATGTTCAGAAGCTACTTCCAGGAGCAGAGGGCAGCAGGAATGAGGGCCTTCAGGATGCTGAACAGAATGACAATTTCCAGGAATCAACAGGAGCCAAGACATGAATGCCCTGGTAATAGGAATGCGTCCTTGGGAAGCTGCTGCTGGAGTTTCCTCACTGCCTGGGAGCCCACCTTGCTCCTCCCAGGTAATGCTGGCCTGCTGCATCTTCCCTAAATCTATATAGACAAGGTAGATTTGGAAGCATCCTCTGTAAATATGGAAGGTTTCCAGTGTAACCCCTTATTTCTTATTTTTAGGTGGGAGAATTAAGGCCCATAGAAGGATTGAGACTTGCTTGTGGGCTTCACAGAGAATTAGTGGCAAAACAATTCCATGCAGGGTTTGGAGACAGGTGCATGCAGAGATTCTCTCACCAGGACATGATAAGAAATAAAGGACAAAGCCTGCACTGACCAGCTCTCTATGGCTGCACTGGCCAGATGTCAACCTGAATGAGCACTTGTCAGCCAGCAGGCCTGGGCACGGGGATCAAATACCAGCACTGCCAGCTACAAGCCTGTGCCCACAACTCTCACCTCAGAGGAGGTAGCGGTCTGAGGCAGCCAGTAGTTTTAGAAGCACATTTTATTTTATATCGCCTCCATCTGGGACAGTATCAGCATAGCACACGGGAGCATCAGGCCCTGCCCTGGCATCAGGTAGTTATGAGGCTATTATTATTCTTCTGGAGCTGAGGCCCAGGGGACCCAGTGGAGCCAAAAGCTGCCATGAGGTGAACTGGAATCTTATGAGCAGGAGCCCAGACTGGCAAGGCACGTCTCTCTCTGGGTTCCTGGCCAGACAAGGCCCATCTGGAGGACCCATTATCAGCTAGTCAGCGTCTAAATCAAGATTGATCTGTTCCAGTCCTGCAGGCACAGACAGACCAACCCCCACCATAGTCACAAGCCCAGCTACGCCCCCGAGAGAGAAGCTGGTAAACACACAAAAGAACAGAGAGTCTTTCCAGCAAGGCTGCCCTTCTCATCTCCTCATGGCCCCCTGCATTAGGTGGCTCATGCTGCTGAAATGGAAACCAGCTTTGGGGTCTGCATGACAGTTGTGACTTATAGTCAGAACATGTGTGACAGGGGAAGTAAAGCCTGCAGTAGCAAGACCACAGACCTCCTCTGAAGGATATGGGGAAGGGGTCTCTCCTTGCCTCATCCCTCCCCTCGAATCCTGAGTATGCACATGTCCGAGGCCACGTCAGTGGCATTTGCTCTTAAGCTGTACAATCAGTAGGATGCCATCTCCAGCTACATCCAGCTCTTTTCCCCCAAGAAGATTAAGGATATGTTGCATTATTGGCTTTATATATAAATATTGTTTTTATTACTAGAAAGAAGCAGCCACCTCTATAGTAGGGCACAACACAATTCCACTGTTACTGTCACACAAGTCCCAGCTGCCTGCCCCTGTTGATCCCAGCTAAGACTGTGGCCCACAGGTATAAGGCACTTGAGCTTTTCTCTCACTTGAAGCAAAAGGAGATGTCTGAGAGCTGAGCCTCTTGGAAGTAACCATGGCCTCTGGGCCTGTGTCCAAGTTCATATGTTTCCAACTGGGTGCTGAAGATGGACATCAAGAATAATTAAAAATATAAAAATGTCTTTAATTGTCTTTCCTCCTGAGCCCACCTTTGGCAGGAGTCCCCGAAGCCTGCCCCTTGGCAGAGGTGTAGCTCCACATCCTGGCCACCTTCAGGGTTTGAAGCGAGACTGGCCCAGGGGTCCATAATTGCTGGAATGTTCTCTGAGAGTCATGCACACGTGCAGGGGGTGAGATGCAGTTAAACGGTGACACACAGTGTTACTGTGAGGGCTCAGGGTGCACAGAGAGGGCAGGCGACAAGAGCATCAGCTAATCTGTCCCACCTGGTCCAGCCCATCCAGTTCAGGAGCATCAAGAGGGCTGAGGCCCCGATAGCCACTGTAGACCTTGTGACTGTCGCCGACACTGTCACTGGATTCCACTGGGCAAATATAGTCTGTCGATTCATCAAATTTCTTTTTTCTTATGTTTCCAAAATGTGAAAATCCTAGTTTCCTTGGCTAAAACACAACAAATGCAAGATAATGAGATTATCAAGCCAGGGTGCAGATACGATGGATGATGGTATATTTAAGGGCAGGCTCAAGAGGGAAAAAATGAGGCAAACTGCTTCTAGAAAAACTCTCTGAACAAAACAGAGCTTCTCTAAGCAATTTCCATGTAGGAGAAGAAGCCAACAGATAAGTAATCTTGAACAAGAGAGTGCTCCTCCAAGAAAACCCACCTGAAAACCCACACCTGGCTGGCCTGCCAATGACTTTCTTATTTCCATAGATGGACTGGGAGCTCCTACAGAATGCCACAGGCTGTACTTCAGGCCAACTTGCTGCATTACAGGTGCCAGCACCACATGGGAACACCCCTCCCCCCTCAGCACCCAGTGCCATCTGAAGGCCCCCTGGACCATCTTCACGGAGCACCATCTCTGCTTAGTTCCCCAAGACACACTTCCTGTCCTGCTCCCTTGGGGAAGGAGTCTGCGTGTGAGTTCTAGCTAGGCCTGAGGCATGGACATGCTGCCAGGGACAGGGCCAGCCTGGTGTCCAGGCATTGTCTGTGGACCTGCAGTCTGGGTCTCGGGAAGTGTGGCTCACGCAGGTCTAATGGGCTCTGTGGGATTCACGGAGCCCCTGTGAGCAGTACTGGTGCTTGGATGTCCTCCAGACAGAACAAAACCAACGAGACTTGCTGCCAATAGGAGTATTTCCTGTGTTTGACCAAGACCCACCCCCAACCCCCCGCCCCCAGCACTGTGGCAGTCAGATGGGTCTGACTGAAAGGAGCCCGGACTGAGGCTCCTCTGCCCTGCAAGCTGAGTCAGGGCAGTGTTGGTATAGAGCACGAGCTCCCAGCGCCTGAGAATAGGTGCCTCCTGCACCTCTTGTGTAAAGAGCACACAATACTCTTCTGTTCCTAAGCTTCCTGGTAAAAAAGTCTGCACTCACTTCCTCGGACTCAAGATGAGCAGAGACTGGCCTAACAAAGACTCATAGGCAGTAGGATCACAGCAGAAGCTGAGGAGCCTCTGCACCCAGGCTGCCCATATGATGTGGCTACAGGCAGTGAGCTGGCTCTTGCATAACAAGAGGGCCCCCCCAGCCCACCCAGGAAAGGTCTGGCAACTCACCCGGACTTTGGCTGTGGTGGTGAGTGGTGTGTAAGTTGGAGAGGTCATTTTCTCTCGCTTTTCTTGTTCTGCCTCAGGACCAATCAGGGCATTGAATTTGGTGGTCAGGTGGCGCCTGAGCAGAGTCTTCTGTGGTGGGATATTGAGCAGCATAGCCAGGGTGTCCCCAGTGAAGCGTGGCTCCAGGATCTAAAAAGAAACCACAGACAAACATAGCTGAGAGCAACCACAAATGGCTCTAGGTGGGAGATACTGAGAAGTAGGACGCTGGGCCTGGGGGAGCCTCCATGTGCTGAAGCTCATCCACCTGCACTGTGCCCCACTCTTCTGAGCAGACACTAGCACATTCGTCCACTAGGCACCTCATCTGCACAGAGATAGCCTCTTTGATAAGGCTTTCTCCCCAAGTCTCCAGCCTCTCCTCATTTCCCTTCTGGCTTTGGCACTTGATAGATCTGAATAGTGACAAAGATCACATTGTAGTAATCAGGAAGTCACATTCTGATGCCCCCCCACCCCCACCCCATGGTTCCACCCAGCTCCCATGGAACAGGTGGAACTGCCTTGGCAAGCATTGGCCCTTGTGCAATTCCACTGACTTGGAATCCTCTAGGTCTGTTGCTAAGGAAGTCCTTCCAGAAGCCACTTTGTTTCTATGAATTTATGTTCATAGAATCTAATGTTTTGCTAGAATTTATGTTTGGCCCTTAAAAAATCAGTTTCTGGGCACTGGCCCCATATACCAAGGGTGGCGGGTTCAAACCCAGCCCCAGCCAAACTGCAACAAAAAGTAGCTGGGCGTTGTGGTAGGTGCCTATGGTCCCAGCTACTGGGGAGGCTGAGGCAAGAGAATCACCTAAGCCCAAGAGCTGGAGGTTGCTGTGAGCTGTGACACCATGGCACTCTACCAAGGGTGACAAAGTGAGA
>CAUYQV010178334.1:0-16852 GCA_963574575.1 Galagoides demidoff
AATGTCTTAACACAACTATTATGAGAAAGACATGATGGCTATGTTAGCCAGTTGGATGAGAGTTTTCCAAACTGCATATGGAAGCAACACACTGTATCCTATGTTAGAATTAATGTACACAATTATGATCTAATAAAAAAATAAAATAAAATAAAAAGAAGGAAATATGAGCTGAAGGGTGAAACCATCAAGTGACTTACAAAGGAAAACTCATCAGACTAACAGCAGGCTTCTCAAGAGAAACCTTACAAGCCAGAAAGGAATAGGGTCCTATCTTTAGTCTCTTTAGCCCATTTATGCTTAACATTTCATTATTGGAATGGTAGTGATGTGGAAGTTATTTATATCCTACCACTCAAGGTCATTGCTGAGGTCTGATTTTTCACATGTATCTGCCTTATCACGTGGTACACAGTCACTACTGCAGACACTAGTGTGCTAAGAGCTTATCAAAAAGGCATGCAAAAAATTCAGAGTTGTCAACCTCTGGTATAAATGGGTTCAACAAAATAGCTGTCAACTAAGACTTTTGTATACTGTAAAACTAAGCTTCATAAATGAAGGACAAAGTCTTTCCCAAACAAGCAAACAAGAAGAGAATTTGCCCCTTCTAGACCTGCCCTATGGAATGTGCTCAAAACTTCATTGTATGTGCAAAAGCATAATAGTCACCAACCAGTGTAAAAACTCTGAAAAGTTATAGCTCAGAGTTCTTGTAAAGCAGTAGCACAAGAGGAAAAACAAAACAATAAGGTATCATGCAGCATTTTGAAGAGAACAGCATCCCACATATCAATACTAACAGGACCCTTATCTCTCATCATATATAAAAATTAATTCAAGATTTTGGCAGTGCCTGTGGCTCAAAGGAGTAGGGCACTGGCCCCATATACCAGAGGTGGCGGGTTCAAACCTGGCCCTAGCCAAAAAAAAAAAAAAAAATTAATTCAAGATTTATTAAAGACTTAAATGTGAAGCATGAAACCATAAAAATTTTGGAAGAAAACATAGAAAAAATTCTTCTAGACATTAGCCTGGGCAAAGAAATTATGCTCAAGACCCCAAAAGTAAATACAGCAAAAACCGAAATAAATAGGACTTAATTAAATTTAATGTTTCTACACAACAAAGGAAATAATCAAGAGTAAATAGATAACCTAGAGAATGGGAGAAAATATTTTTGAACTATACATCCAAGAAAGACCTAATATCCAGACTCTACAAGGAACTCAATTAGCAAGAAAAACACAAGGAACACCATTAAAATGTAGGCAAAATACATGAACAGAAGTTTTCCAAAAGAAAATAGACAAATGGCCAACAAACATATGAAAAAGTGCTCAACATCATTGAAAATTACCAAATGAAAATTAAAACCACAATGAGATACTATCTTAACCCTCACAATGACCATTATATAAAAAAATAAATAAAAACAATAGATGTCATACATGCAGAGAGAAAGGGATACTTATACACCATTGGTGGGACTGCAAATTAGCACAAACTCTATGGAAAACAGTAAGGGGATTCTTCATATTGACTTAACCATTTGATCCAGCAATCCCACTACTAAGTATCTACCCAAACATAAAGAACTCATGTCAACAAGCCACCTGCACTTGAATATTTATTGCAACATGATTCACAATTGCAAAGATGTGGAATCAAGATAAGTGCCCATCAGTTCATGAGTGTGTTAAGAAAATACACACACACACACCATGAAGTACCACTCAGCCATAAAAAGGGATGGAAAATGTCTTTTCCAGCAACTTGGGTGGAACTGGAGACCATTATCCTAAGGAAAGTATCTCAGGAATAGGAAAACACATATACTCTCTAGTAATTGGGAGCTAAATGATGGGCATGCATGTTCCTAAAGAGACGTAAAGGCCATTGGAAACCACAAGGAGGAGAGAGTGAGAAGGGAGTACGAGCTAAAAACTTATCTATTGGGTACAATGAACACTATTCTGGTGATAGGGAACATTAAAAGCCCTGACTTTATGCATTATGCACAATATTCATGTAACAAAAACATTTGTATCCCCTTAATATTTTGAAAAAAAAAAAGAAATTTCTGATCTGTAATTTGAAAAAAAATAGAAAATAAAAAATTTTAATGGAAAGATGGATAAATACTAGGACCAAGAATAATAAACAAATAAAGAATGTTAATTGCTAACTTTTGTGCTTCCCAAAACCAAAGTCCTGGCATAAATAATGTGTTTGAAATAATATTCCCTGTGGTGATTTTAAAAATATTTCTATAAATTTTTTGATGCGGCTTGGTGCCTGTGGCTCAATCGGCTAAGGCTCCAGCCACGTACACCTAAGGTGGCGGGTTAGAATCCCCAGCCCGGGCCCGCCAAACAACAATGATGGCTGCAACCAAAAAAAAAAGGCCGGGTGTTGTGGTGGGCGCCTGTGGTCCCAGCTGCTTGGGAGGCGGAGGCAGGAGACTTGCTTGAGCCCAGGAGTTGGAGGTTGCTATGAGCTGTAATGCCATGGCACTCTACCCAGGGGGATAGCTTGAGGCTCCGTCTCAAAAAAAAAAGAACAGAATTGATGAAATTTATAATATGATCAATACAAATACAATAAATATGCTGGCAATAATGAAACTGATAGTTCATAATGAAAGGGGATATGTATTAATATAAAATTATAAATACATAGAGATATTTACTATAACTTATTATTCACTTAATTATAGTAGAACCTTCATAGTTGACCCCTCCCCATACTGACCAGCTCCTTAAGTCAACTTAATTCCATAGACCAGGAATGGACCACATGTACTCAATGGAAGTTCCTTTTGTTGACTACCTCTATATGCTGAGCAGTTTGTTGCAGTCCTTTGAGTGGTCAGCTTATGGAGGTTCTACTGTATTTTGAAAATATGTAGAAACTTTCTAAATCACATAAAATATAAGCAAGGATTTTGATTTGCACTTCCCTAATGATTGGAGACATTGACAATTTTTTTCATGAGTTTATTGGCCATTCATATATCTTCATTTGAAAAGTTTTTGCTCATGTCTTTTCCCTACTTTTTAATGGGGTTGCCTGGGTGTTTATTGCTGATTTGCTTGAGTTCTTTGTAGATTCTGGTTAGGTTATCAGTCCTTTATTAGACGTATAGCATGCAAATATCTATTTGCTCTTTTGATTGTATCTTTGGCTGTGCAGCAGCTTTTAATTTTGATCAGATCTCATTTATTTATTTGTGTTGTTACTGTGACTGGGGGGATTTCTCCATGAATTCTTTTCCTAAGGCAATATCAATAAAATTTTTCCCAACATTCTCTTTTATCCATTATGAGCTAATTTTTGTGAGTAGTGAGAGGTACAGGACCTGTTTCAGTCTTTTACATGTGGCTGGCCTGTTTTTCCAGCACCATTTATTGAACAGAGATTCCTTCCCCCAATGTATGTTTTTATCTATTTTTTTCCAAAGTCAGGTGAGAACAGACACCAATTGCTTAGTTTTCAATTATCCTAGTAATACTAGCATCAGTCAGATATCTAATTGTATCTTTATACTAATCCTTAAACCTTACCTAATAAGGACAAGGAACGGAAATGACTTTGAAAGCCTGAATATAACAAATGAGCATCTATAGAACCAGGAACACCACTAGCACAGAAAATGCAGGGCAAGTGGAATGAAATTCCGTCTTTCATTGTTTTGCTTTAAAGTGTTTCAAGCTTGCTTACCAACTATTAAATCACAGAAGTACAAACACACTTTCATGCACCTAGTAGAAAGAATAGTAAAGCAATGAAGATTATTATTTTAAAAAAGACTTTGAAATAATTAAATCTGTTTCAATTTCTTTTTCCTGTACCAACAAATGTAAATGTGTATAAGGCAAATTTTTATCACGCGTATGTATCACTTCTAGGAAAATAACTGGGTCAAAATTGAGTAATTGACCTAGTAATTGGGCCTCATTTTTGTCATATCTTAAAGCATATAAGGTGTCCATGGGCTTTGCCAGCCAATGTTTGTCTGTTCTAATCAGGTTTGCGTCTGAAATTCTGGTTCCCTAAGGAGAGAAAGCTGTTACTGAGCCATGGGTCCCAGAGGAAACAGCCAAAATGGAAAACTTCATAGCAGCGGTCTAAATACCAATTCAACCTCCCATAAAAGATAATATTTTGATTTAACTGCTTCAATCAAAGAAGTAATCCTAAGATTCTGTATGTGTTTCTTGGGCTTTTCGAAGAAAGAGAGGTTATAGTTAGGACATGGATTTAACTGCACAGGAAGAGAAGTTACTATAATTTCTCCTGCCAAAAGAATCAATAACTAATGTTTTAACCTTTCTTTCTCTTTCTTTCTCACTCATTCTTTGGCTCAAGAAACAGACTCTGTGTATATTCTGTCCTAAGATTTATGGGCAAGGTTGAGGTAATAGGAAAGTATATCAATAGCCCCTATCAAGGGTCCTGAGAGGGAAATTTCCTGATCTAGAAGTAGTCAGAATTCATACCTCTAGCAAGGATTTCTCTTTGTGACCTTCATGTCTTATTTTCTTGTGACTGTTACCTGCAATTACAAGGAGACTCATCACTTCTAAAAAGAAATTCTCAGAATTCAAGATATTTACAGTATTCTTAAATATGTATGAATATTTAAGAACATGAGAGGTCGGTTTCTCCAAGAGAATGTATTTGACGATGTATACATTATATCTTCATTTATATAACTTTTTAAATCTGGTGATGCCAATCAATGAGAATGGTTTAGATTTTTTCATAAGGTACATGAATTACAAATAAACAGTCCAAAGTCTTAGTAACAATGCAAATTGTTAGCCTTCAAAACAATGCAATTGGTGAATGTCATCCTACAGGCTAAGGGATCCCCGTGTTCTCGCTGTTACTTATGCTGTTCTCCATATAGTTTGGATGAGAAGTTAAACCATTATAAGTAGATTTTTAAAAGGTATCTTAATAAATAAGAGCTCAGGGCCCCATGGCTATTCACTACAATTGGAAAGAACAATAAAGAAAGAGAACAATGGACTCAAAGAATACTTTTCACTGACTCTAAAAATCACAGAATTTGGGCTCAGAGAGTAGCAGTATCACAACCTGCTTTCCTTCACCTTGACCTGCTAAGGTTTTAAAGGCTGTTTCTTGATGCAGTTTCAGCATTAAGGGCTTTCATTTACCTTTTCCTACAAAGAATCTTTAAAAAGGTAATACCATTGTTTTTATTTTATTTGAGAAGATTAGCCAAGTTTTTATTACGCTCAGAAAGGGTACTGTCCAGCCAACCATTTGGGCACCAACTGCACATCTCCGGAAATAACAGGAAAAGTCAGATGGAGCCAAGCCTAGGAGACCAGAACTTCTTTCCACTTACTGGAAGCCAAGTCTAATTTTGTTCTATAATCTCAATGAGTCAGAGTGTTTTCTTGCATCTTAATCTGTTTCTGGTCCAGGATAAACTCACAGAAATCTTTCCTTATCTCTGAGTTTTTAGGCCAAGCTTCTGTTAAACTAAACACTGCACCCTTTTGTACCTTTTTCTGGGGAGCACATGTGCTTGAGTTGTTATTGGGTGTTCGGTTCCACTAAATTCAGAGTCATTATTTCTCTTCAAGAGCAGGCAGAGAGGTACCTCAAATTTGCTTATGAATAGTTTGTCTCCTACCTAGATGCAAAGAAGTACTATGATTTTATTTACTTGTTCATTTTTTATATCAATAAATTTTTATTTTATTTCTCAATTCTTTATTAAATCATAACTGTATATATTCATGCTTTTATGAGGTAGAATGTGCTGATTTGGTATACAATGTGGAATGCTTACTGTGATTTTAAAAATACAGGACCAGAGCCAGGCATGGTGGCTCATGCCTGTAATCCCAGCACTTGGGAGGTTGAGGCAGGTAAATTGCCTGAGTTCAGAGGTTTGAAACCAGCCTGAGCCAGAGTGAGACCTCATCTCTAAAAATAGCTGGGCAGTGTGGTGGGTGCCTGTAGTCTCAGCTACTTGGGAGGCTGAGGCAAGAGAATCGCCTAAACCCAGAAGTTGGAGGTTGCTGTGAGCTGTGACCCCATGGCACTCTACCAAGGGCAATAAAGACTCTGTCTCTAAAAAAATAAAAAAAAAAAAAAAAAAGAAAGAATGAAAGAAAGAAAAAGAAAAAAAATACATTCTACAGATTAATTCTTTATATTCTGCAAGTATAAGTTCTCCCCTGTGGGTCTAGAGAGGCTCAAAATTTTTCTCTAACCATTTTATTATTTTTCCCAAAGAAATTATAATGACTACCTATATATAATGACTACTCACTAAACTACATAGGCCACACTCCATGCTAAGAGCTTAACTTGTCATTCTATTTATCCTCACTTAAGCCTGTGAAAGAATAATGTCTAGTATTATATCTAATGCAAGGTCACAGAGCAGGTAGGAGGTCTGTGAACCAGAGCTTTAATCCCATGTCACCTGATTTCAAAGTCTATAATCTTGATCCCTTCTTCCAATCTAGCAACTCTGGTTATTTATTTGTGTTGCAGAACTCCAAGGTTTTTAATTGGGCTTAAAGCAGAACTAAAACTGTTATTTTACAAAGTTTGGTTTTGACCCTACATCTAAATATCCTCTGGTAGTATAACCAAGTTGGTATGGTTTTCTATATGGGCAAAAATATGAATTTAAAGATCTCTTCACTTTAAAATGTTATTTTTAAAAATAAAATGCCACCCTTGTTTTCTTTGTACTTAGAAACTAAGCTGTAAGGACCTTTTTTCTAGCCAAAACCAAAGAACTGTCTATACCTTAAGCACTCATTTATATTTTCAATTTTCGGTTACTTACCATCCTAATCTTGACAAAAGCCTTCTGAAGAAAATCGAGATTTTTTGATGACTTAACTAATAATTTTCCCTGCTTCTAAGCTCCACCTCTATAAGAAGTCAGAATACCTAAAATTTTTATCCTGAATTATATCACTTTGTGCTTCGTAGAAATACTTTCCCAGATTTATAATTGACTATTAAGTCTTTAAATGTTACAAAAGCCCTTTATGCCTGATGATTATATTGCTGATTCATTCAGCTAACAGTATCTCTTCTAGGTGCTATATTTATTACTGGGAGTGTAAAGACAAAGAAGAAAAAGAAATCATAGCCTTTAATCTCCTGGATTTAATAATCAAAGCTAGTATAAAAAGAAATGAAATAAAATATCATCATAATAGGAAACTATGTGCTTAAAACGACTTAAAATCATGTAGCAAGAAACATTAGCTGTTTCCCGATGAATTGATACTTACTTTTTCTTTTATAAAATAATAAAAACTATTAAAGTCATCATGGACTCTTTTTGTCTCATTTCTTTACTGGACAACCACATTTTGCGCTCAGTTGTAACAATTCCCCCTCACTTGGATATTCTCATACAAATATTTATCATTTCCACACATCCTTCTCCTTAATATCTTGGCTCTTGTTATTTGCTCTTGTTTTAAAGTTTTCAGTGGCTACTTTTTAAACAACTCCCCTCCCTGCCTTCCCCATCCCTTCCTACCCCTAGACTCAGTTGAAGCCTATTTGTTTGGCTAAAATTTGTTGGCAAAATGCTTTTACAACCAAGGTGACCTCAGACAAGAGCAGATCTCAGCCTGTTCTTAGTCACTAGTATCTGCTGTAGGAACAGAATTGCAATGACACTGTTCTAGCACAGCAGGGTCTTGCTGGTAGGCAGGTCCAACATTATCACTGTAAGGGCTATATCATGATGATATGTATATGTATATGTATATATACATGTATATATATGTGTGAGAGTACATGTATACATGTATGTATATATGTATGTATATCTATATATGTGCATATATATATATATATGTGGGCCTTTTATAATCATGTTATAAAAACTCACTGATCCCTTCTTCCAATCCACCTGAAAAAACATACAAGTGAAGGAGTAATTTCCTTGTAGAAGTAAGTATTCCACCTTTTAAAATGTGCACTGAATTTATGCCCAACTCTTTCTCAAAACTGCTTCAAAATTGACCAACTGCTCATCAAAAATCTATTAAAGAATTATTTATATTTTAGCTCCTTAGAGTTAATTCCCCTTTTGATGGCAATTTCACCCATCCCATGGCATATAAATGCTCCAGTTCTCAGCATGGGTTTGCCATTCCTTTCACTGTGCAGAAGGCACACATGAAGAGAGTGTGCTCACTTATGAAAGTAAAAATATCCCATATGGGTCCAAAGTGGAATTTCAGGGTTTCACTGTTCTCTGATCTTATGAGCTAGATGTCTGTTTTCATAGTAGCATTAATTTTTTTTTTTGAGATGGAGCCTCAAGCTGTCCCCCTGGGTAGAGTGCTGTGGCATCAAAGCTCACAGCAACCTCCAACTCCTGGGCTCAAGGGAGTCTCCTGCCTCCGCCTCCCAAGTAGCTGGGACCACAGGCGCCCGCCACAACGCCCGGCCATTTTTTGGTTGCAGCTAGCTCTACTATATGCCAGCCAAACTGACCATGCATGTGTCAAAAATGATGGAAATTTTGTTAGATTCATATAAGCAACTATACAGCAAGAAATAGTCATGATGTATGAATATTAAGACAAAGCAATTAAAAATGCTGAAAAAACTCTTTTTCCCTATTCTTGAAAATTTGCACACCTTGACCACAGTTTCAATGTTTTTATAATTCTTCTCCCTTGAAACTTGATGTGAAAAATTACCTTTTTAAAAATAATTCTTTTTTGTAGTATTGCTTTACTATCCAACTTTCAAAAAAATTATCCTACTTGGAGGCATGAGGTTACCTTCACATTGGCAATCAGGAGAATTCCTCAAATGCTTAGGTTTTTCAAGTACACTGCTATTTTCACATGCCAGGACTTCTAGTTAAGCAGAAAGATTGAACACACAGTCTATGTCTGCTACCTTTTAAACCACATGTAAAATTAAAGCAAAGAGATCAAAAAGAAAACTCTCAAAGACAAAGATAATGGAACAGAGGCAGAACATAATGAGATAAAATCTGAAAACTGGAAGATAGATTATGATTGGTAACTGACTTCAGAAGCCAGAGAAAACAACCAGTCTAAGTCTAGAGTCAGTAACAAGTAAACTAACAAGAAGCAAAGTGCCATTTACCTTACAGACATCTGAAATGTTCAGGAAATGGCAGAAGTAACTTCTTTAAAAGAACAGGGGCAGTGGCAGAAAGCAGAAGGATGGCTTGAAGGAGTAGCTAAATTTTTAAATGGAAAATTGCTCTTCTATGGTATAATTATCCCATTCCCAATACAGCCAAAGCCTGGAGGTATATTCCGGATTATTGAACCTAAAAGGATCTGGGGTTCCTGATAAGAGATAGAGCTGAGGGCAAAGACAAGGGTCTGTATTTAACACAGGAAAGTTATGTGAACTTCGACATGCTTTGACATGGTGAATGTTCAGCAACTTTTATCACTAAGCTTCCAGAAAGCCAACAACTGGATTTTTATGTTTCTTGAGCAATAAACTCAGGAAATGGATCCTCCTATGAAAATGGACCTACAGAGATGCAATGGCAATCCTCCAAATAGCTGAGCCACTACCAATAGCCCCACACTGAAGTTGCCAAGGCATAGCCATAAACAAAGTATTTTTATGTCTGTTTCAAACACGATCATTGGAAAAGTTTAACATAGAAGAACAAAACTGACTAAAAGCAAAGAAAAAGAACTCATAGACAACAAATAGAGCAGAAAACAAATCTTTTTAAAACTATATTGTCTTCACAGATTTAAGAGGAAAAATGCATTCAGAAAATTATATATATATATATATATATATATTTTTTTTTTTTTTTTTTTTTTTTTTTTTTTTGCAGTTTTTGGCCAGGGCTGGGTTCGAACCTACCATCTTTGGCATATAGGGGTGGCACCCTACTCCTTTGAGCCACAGGCACCACCTCAGAAAGTGATATTTTTTAAGAAAGAATTATTAACAAAGAGTTCTTAGAAAATAAAAATGTAGTCCAAAATTTAAACAAAAATTCAATAGAAGAGTTTAAGTCTACAATTTAATAAGTATCTTCGAAGAAAATACAAATAGATATAAAATATAGGGGAAAAGGGAATGTTAGTGTATCAGGACTTTCAGTATTATTTTAACTAGGAATGCCAGAAAAAAGAGTGAAAACAGAAAAGAGGGAATGATGAAATAAATATTTTGAGAAAACCCCCACAGAACTGAATAACACACATTTCTGAATTGAAAGTTCTCAAAATAATAAAATAAAAATTCCAAAAAGGCATGTTTTCATGAAATTTTGTAATACTAAAGACAAAAAGAAAATTTAAAAATCTCTCAGAGAGAAAATAAAGTGTCACATATGAAGAGTCATAAATAAAAAATGACATTACAAAGTATCCCTAAAACAATGATAGAAATTAAAAGATAGTGTGCCAAGGCCTTCAAAATCCTGGGGGAAAAAAATTATTTCCAAAGTATAAGTCATTTCATAGAGGGCTTGTGGGGCTATGAAACAAGAGCTCTTAAAGTTGTGACAAAGACTGAAGTTTCCATATGATGCCATAGACATACAATAGTCCCATGTTATCCAGAAGGAGATATGATACATAGTCACTCATACTCATGATATAATAATCAGTGATGTGAAAAATAAATGTCTCAAAGATAAACTAAAACATTAGTTTTAATATAGAATGGTTTATGTGGGCAAACTATCAATCAAGAGGGTATGTAGGTAAAGTTAGAATACTTTCAGACAATATTAAAAAAAAAAAATACCTTCCAGGCACCTAGGCTTATGCAGTTAGGGAGGATGTACTTAATGAAAATAAAGGACTCCAAGGAAGCAGAAAATGGAGTGCCAGGATACAAGAAATCTAACACAGAAGACAGAAGGATGTTCCAATAATGATGGCCTGCAGTAAGCCTAAGGAACATCCATCACAAATTAGAGCAGAAGAACAGGGGGCTCCAGGAGTTATGTCTCTATGAAAAAAGAATAACAAAACAAATATCCACATACACACTAGGCTATGTCACCAGCAGCTTTGAACCTACTGCAGGGACAGTTACATTTCTGGCAAAGGTACACTATTTCTAGGGCATTTTTAATAAAGCAAAAATAAAAAGGAAGCAATCATCAACTGTAAGGGAAATCAAAAAGTTTTAAAAGAAAGGCAATATACTCATGGACACCATGTGCTTGAAAGGTAAACAGTAAAATACTGTAATGTAACTTGTGATATGGCTGTCTCATAAATAAAAGAGATGATGAGTACTTGGGGAATGGAAAGGAAGTATTAAAAAAAGAAATTTTAATTAATTAATTCATTCATTTAAAGACTGAATCTCACTCTGTTGCCCCAAGCTAGAGTACCATGGTGTCAGCCTGGCTCTCAGCAACCTCAGATTTCTGGTTTCAAGTGATCCTCCTGGTTCAGCCTTCCGCACAGCTGGAGCTATAGGTGCCACCACAACACCTGGTTAATTCTTCTATTTTTAGTAGAGGCAGGGTCTCGCTCCTCCTCAGGCTGGTCTTAAACTCTTGAGTTCAAACAATCCTCCCTCTTCAGCCTCCCAGAGTTCTAGGATTACAGGAGTCAGCCACCACACCTAGCCACTGAATCCTTTCTAACCACAATTAATGGACAACTACTAAAAACTACTAAAAATCAAGAAATCAAGTTTTTTGATATATGCAGCAAAGTATTAGAAGGAACTAAAAAGTTTAAAGTGACTGTCTCTGGAGAATGGGAAATTGTCACAAGGAGGTAAAAGACCAGGGCTGATGCTTTTTATATTAAATCCTCTAGTAATATTTGCTTTTAAAATTATGTGCATTGGTTAGAAATAAAACATATCTTTCAAATTAGTATATAGGCTATCAGCCAAATAATTATGTTTTCCAATAACTAAATCTAGCAGGGAGTATTTTTACATTTCTAGTAAAAAAAATTTATCCAGTTTAATTTTAAATTTTTTGCTTGAGACCAAGTGCCCACTGTCAAAATTAATTTGAAAAATGCGATAATTATCAAAAGAAAAAGACTGCTTTTTTTTTTCCCTGAAGGATAATTAAGTGCTCTGATTCCTTTATCCATTTTGCCTTTACAAAATTCATCACAGAAAAAGTAACACTGGAATATGGAAAGAGAATTTCTCTTGGGAAATGTTGACAAATGGAGAAGTGAGTTTGAAATTCTCAGGATAGTTGACTCAGTACTTTTCTCCAAGAGAAAGACATTTTTCTTGGCAAAGAATTTGGCCCTGGAATGATGAATAAAAGCCATCTCTTCATTAAATCCACTCTTGTTTAGTGATGGAGAAAGTCAAGCATGGCATGGAAAAGAGGATCCATTCCTCTAAAATTATCAGGCAAATTGGATTTTTTAAAGGATTTTCCCTCTAACTTATTCAATCATTCTAAGATAAGTGCTTACCTCAAAAAGAAGCCAACTACTAAGTGGGAAAGTAAGGCTGAGTAATGATTGCATGATTATTTTTGTATGGGACATATTAACCTACACAGATAACCTGTCTTAATCTTCTCAGTGATCTTGACTTTCTGGTTAGCTCAAATTATTTTTCAATAAAAGACTCCATATAAGTGAAATCTTTGTGGAAATGAAAAATAAATGTTTGAACCTAATTTGAATATAAATGTATTTTACTCTGTTTTCAAAATGCTCACCTAAGCCCTAAAAATCTATTATTTCTTTCTTATTTATAATTGTCAAATAATTGTTGTCATCATTTTTACAGCAGCTTTCAAACAGGTTTTATTTCAAAGAGAAGCATCCAATTTCTCCATTTTTTTATTATTGGAAAATGTATTTACAAAATACTTAGTACAAATTTCTAGTAGAGAAATGTCATATTGGACCTCTTCCAAATTTTCTTAGTTTTTAAAATAAATATTCATATACCTTAAGAACTCAATCTACCACTGAAGGCATCAAAACAATGTTAAAAGAGTCCCAAAATGTACTGCTATCTCTCAGATTCAAAGGTGGTACTAGTGACATGTGTATGTACAGATTAAAAGGCCAATACATAGAAAAGAGACTGTTCCCACACTTTGCACACAGAAAAGCAGAATTTTGATTTATAACTGCAAACACTGTGTGTGGAGCTCATAGGTGTCTGTCTGTTGACCACTTAGACTCAACTTGGCCCAAAACTTTTGTTCAAAGGGAGATCCTTCATCTTCACAGATGCCTTATCTGTTCATTACAGCTGGTTCTCAGTGGTACACAGCTGTGTCTCTTGTTTAAAATTGAGCCTGGGGCTCCCTTAAACTCTTTATTTCCTCTCCTCTGATTGAGGTCTCTCCCATTTGCACTTACTGCCCAGATGCTGCTAGGGCGTTCTGCTGTCACTCATTCTGTATCACCTCCAGATAAGGGTGACTAGCCTTGTGCCGTAACTGGGGTTTTTCTTCCCAGGGATGTTCCAAAGTTGCACTAATGAAATCACAGAAGAGACCAGGTCTGCAGGTTTCTTGCAACCTTTCCAATGTTTGTTTAATAGTATCATTCCCTTCACTCAGCCAAGTCTGGAGTCCAGTGCCATATTGTCACCACACTGGAATTTTGGTATGGTGTTTATGTTTTTCTTTTCTGGCAATCAAGGGAGTATTGGATTTTGTCCTTAAAGGACAGACTCCTTTCAGTTTTAAGCTTCCATCAAAAATCATATGTTTTGGTTATTATGTGACCCATATTGGTATATAATATTGGTCTTTTTTTTCAGTTTAGTTTAGCAATAATTAAGGATTCCATTTGTTAGGCAGAATAAGGGAAATAATACCCACTTCTTAGATGCATTCAGTCATAATATTGGTCTTTTGAGGTCTATTGTAGACTCATATGTAACTTAAGTCATGATCTACTTGGGGTTAATTTTTGTATATGGTATGAGATAAAGTTCTGACATAATTCTTTTGCAGATAAATATCCATTTATTCTAGCACTATTTGTTAAAATCAAGTAATACTTAAAAAGTAGTATCTAATTTTTCTCTAGTAGCAGGTTAAAATTCCTGATAAGCATCTGGTATTCAAACTCTGGGTCATGATCTTAACACTGTGTTTAGTCACCAATTTTATATGATATACAAACTTGTTAGCATAATAAAGTAGAGATTTTCTTCAACTTACAATGAATTTATATCCCTGTAAACCCAGGTAAGTTGAAAATATAGTAAGACAAAATACATTTAATACACCTAAGCTACCAAACATCATAACTTAGCTCAGCCTACCCTACAGTGCACAGAACACTTACATTAACATACAGTTAGCACAATAATACAACACAATGCATATTTCATAACTAAGTGTTGAAAATTTTATGTAATTTGTTGAACACTGTAGTGAAAGTGAAAAATAGAAGGGTCATGTAGGTATGCAAATTCAGTTTCTACTTAATACATATTGCTTTTGCACCATTGAAAAATTTTAAGTTAAACCATCATAATTTGGAGACTACACTTTTTTAGGTAACATGGGGCAACATAGCTGTCAAGCTCAAATTTCATAAATTTATATTTAATAGGCTACAAGATGATAATTTCTTATATAAAAGTTCTTACATTGCCTCTTTGTACATATTGCAACAATTCAGTCAGTTAAAGCTAAGTTTTATGGTGCCCTGGGATTTATGACATTTTCAACAATAGGTTTGACAAGACAATGTTGAAAAACATTTATCTGAATCACATGAATAGCTTTATCTGTCTGCCAGATCACTCTCTTTTTTTTATTATAAATTTCTTGGTAGAATGGTGGGTGTCAAAGTTGAGTCTGCAGCTCTGGTGACCTCAGGGTGTGAGGTCTACTTGGTTTTATTTAAGTTGCTACTAAGTATTGGACACTTTCTCCTCATGTCTTAATATCATGCAAACTTACATTGACAAGTTCTTATATGCACTAAAATTTCTATCATTTACTTCCTCACTGTATTATTATATGCCAATGTCAAGGGCCCCAAACCTATGACCTAAATAGTTGCTAAACACAAAAGGCATTAAAGTTCTGGATTTAACGCTGAATTTAAAATTTACATAAAATTTTGCCTTCTTACTTATAGTACCCTTGTATAGTCTTTGAAATTTGAAATAGCATTAGAGTTCACCATATACTCAATATCAGTCTTTTTTTTTTTTTGAGACAGAGTCTCACTCTATTGCCCTGGGTAGATTGCCAGGCATTATAGCTCACAGCAACATCAAACTCCTGGGTTTGAGCAATCCTCTTACCTCAGCCTCCTAACTAACTAGGACCAGCTGCCACAAAAACCTAAGGCTTTAAATAGCTACTTAAGTGTTTAAGATGTAATGATCCTTTGGCAATTAATCACTAAATTGTTAGTGATTAATTATCTAACCTTTATTTAATGTATCATAATACTATAACCCATTAAATACAAATTCACGTGATTGAGTCTGGTAAATATGTGACTCAGTGACACACATACTTAAATACTTGAAAAAATTATACTAAATTGTACAAACTGTACAATGAAAGAATGAATCATTGATTTATCAATTTTGTTGAAGTAAAATCTACAAACAACATAATGCACATATTTTAAGTGTAAAATTTAATTACCTTTGGCAAATGTAAATGCTCAGTGACAAAACATGTCACCAGTACAAGTGAGATGTAGAACATTTTTATCAACCCAATAGTTTCAAGTCCCTTTGCAGTCAAAATCCACTCTTACCCCTGGTCCCAAGGTACTACTCACCAGCTTTCTTTCATTACAAATTAGTTTCTATTTTTATAAAATTTCATACCAATAGAATCATATCTCATATCCTCCTTTGTGTCTGGCTTCTTTTACTCAATAGAATATTTTGAGATCTGTACACAATGCAGGCATGAGTATTTCATTCCTCTTTATTTTTAAGTAGTATTCCATTGTATAAATATGTCCAATTTGTTTATCCCACTTTTTATTGCTGGACATTTGAGTTTGTTGCTAGTGTTTTACTGTAGTACATAAAACCATTATGATATTTCTGTGTAAGTCTTTGTAGGGGTACATGTTTTCATTCTTCTTAGGTAATTACCTTGAACCAGAACTTCTAGGTCACCTGATATCTGTATGTTTAACTTTAATTTTAAAAAAAGTCAAGGCTGAAGTCAGCATTTATCATTGGAGTATCCCTGGGAAAGCTTATTGGCCCAGCTGTGCCCATCTTTGTCCCACCCTCCAGAGCTAAACAGGGAACTCAGAGAACTGGGCATTCCACAGACAGGCTCATTGCCTAAGACAACATAAGCACTTCAGTAAGCAAAAGTCCAGTACATGGCCATCTGCTTCTGCCACAGCAGGCTCTCACCCACAATCACTACCTACTGGCCTGAAAGTTGAACTGCACAACCCAGTAAAAAACCTGATAGAAGTACACAGCATTAGTGAGATAAGCTCCCTGAGACCTCTGCAATCCTGGTTCTACAGAAGGCAGTGAGCCTGCTCATAAGCCTACTACATCACTACTACAATCCACACTTGATAAAACTAACACAGAAAGGCTATATATAACCAAGGAACTCTCACAGAGCTTTGGATCCCTGAAAGTATCCAGAATCAAAGACAAGTCATTATACTAGGGTGGCCAGACGTCCCACTTTTTAATAATTTGTCCCACATCCTGTGGCGTTTTAAAAAAGTCTTGATTTTTGAAAAGAATGCATGAAAGGGTGGGAGAACAGTAAGGGAAAATATGGTTTTCAGCTGCCATGTGGCTATTTCGCCAGGATATGAGTTTTATATTATTTTTGTTAATTTTATAATGTTAAACTGTAATAATAACAAATAATTGTTGAGAA
>CAUYQV010178335.1:0-13282 GCA_963574575.1 Galagoides demidoff
GATACAATGACTAAGCAAATGACATGAAATCTATGTTAACCAGCTTGATGAAAGTATTTCAAATTGTATATGAAAACAGTACAATGTACCCCATGTTTGCATTAATGTATACAGCTATCAATTAATAAAAAAAAAAAAAAAAGAGGAGCAGAGAGGATAGATGGTGGTTGGAGGAAGGATGTGGGGCCAAGACGCACCCTCTGGGAAGGAGTGGGGTCTGTGCAAAGATCCTGGGGTAGGAAACAAGCTTCACCTTCCTATTTTTAAAGGCCAAGCTTTCACCAAAGATGTGTGTGCTGTCGGAAAGAACCAGTGGAGTGGCAAGGGAACATCTGCTGATCAGGTGATAGGAGTGGTTCTGCAGGAGCAGTCACAGGTCCATACTAGATACTTTGAGGAGCAAGACTCTGCTTTTTGCCCCTTTGTTTCTCCGTGTGTAAAAGTAAGAACAGAGCACTGAGGAAGCCAGACCCAGGCTGAGAGGTCCTTGAGAGCTTTCTGGGAGAGGCCACAGAACATTGTGCTGAGAGGGGCAGGAGCAACAGCAGCCTGCCGGTGTTAGGAGGCATGGGGATGTTCCAGGCAAAGAGAGTGGCATGTGCCAAGGCCAACACCCAGGAGAATGAGCTGGGAACAGTTAGCTTCCGGATGTGCAAGGATGCTAGGAGCTGACATGAAGGGAGAAACCAGCAGGAGATTGGATTGTGTCACCAGATGGATCCTTCACTCGGCAGCAGTAGGGATCATGCCTGACTTAGAGGGCAGGGGACAGGGCAAGGCAAACACAAGTAGGAGGAATGGCTATTGGGAGGCAACTCCAGTGGTCCAGAGGGGAGTGTGAGCCAGGAAAGCAGAAGGCATCAGGGAGCTGCCTGCACCCAGAGGCTGTTTGAAGAGCTGGGTGGAGGGAGGATGCAGCTGAGGATGGGCCAGAGCTCCTCATTTGGGTGAGGGGTGGGCAGAGCTGTTCATTGAGAAAGGTAACTTGGCGGGAAGGAGGATGCTGGGGGCTGGGGGGCCAGGGCCATAGTCAGACCCCTGAGTGCCCCAGATCAGAGGCCATGGGTGCAGGGAAGAGCAAGCGGCTGGGGGCCAGGAGAGGTTTCTCTCCCAGCAACTCCTCAGGGGGTAAACAGCCTGATGCTCCCTCTCTGGCCAATAAAAGCAGGTGAGATACATGAATTCCCATTTCTCCCTCAATAATTATGAATATCAGTCAAGAGCTACTGCATTTTATTTTTTTAAGAAATGAGGACCCCCAGCTATGCTTTAGAAAGATCCCTCTGGCCACTAAGGAAAAGTGCCCTGGAGAAGGGAGCCAGGGTCACTGGAGGATGTTAAATGAATAACGGGGGAGGGGTGATGAGGCCAAACCCGGGAGAGGGAAGCAGGGCACGAGGGGGCGAGAGCTCCTGTCCTGGCAGAGGAGGCTGGATCAGGATGTGGCACAGAAGTGGTCAGAGAAGAAAGGAAAGGACCACGGACCACCACAGTGCCATTGAGCTGTGAGTCCCAATGTCCCCCGTGCCTCACCAGGACCAGGGCACAAGCCACAAAGAAGCCATTGAAATCTATGCTGCAGATTTCAGAGGTGGGCAGAAGCCGGTGCATCCATCCCAGTCCTGGCCATAGCCAGGGGTCACCACTGCTGCCCATCATCCTCGGGGATTCTGACCTTGAGTCCACTGAGCAGAAACCGGAGTGGAGAGATGAGCAATTCTCTCACTCCTCGTGTTGACTCCTTACCCCGGAGTGGGCATGGTATGAAATACCTAGGACATTGCCATGGAAGGAGAGGCTAAGGCTGAGTGCCTGGCCCTCAGACTTACTGGGAGCCCCTGTGGGCCGAGGACACACATGCCCCCTGCACCTATTTGATTTTCACCAGCAACCTCTGAGTAACATTTCAGAGAAGGAGACAGGAGGCTGGTGGCACTAACAGAGAACCACCCTCAAGCCACCCTCACAGAGGGTAAGGGTCCCCTAGATCCAGCTGCAAGCCCAGGTCTAGTGGCCCCAGCAAAGGGCCCAGGGAGGAGGTCCAGGAACTCCACAGAGACTGTCCTGGAACAGGCCTGTGAGGGGACCCTGACCTGACCCCCAGCTTCTGGGGCTCTTGGTCCCCCTTATCTGGCTCAGTCTTTCAGAGAGCAACAGAGGGTCCAGGATCTGGAGTCTGGACACTCACCAGGGCCAGGTGAGAAACCATTGCCATAAAACTCACCTGTCCTGGGACCCTTATGCCCTCAGGGGTTCCCAGTCCAGAGGTGGGATTTCTCAGGAGACCACATGGCTCCCAAACTGCCCTGCAGGAAATGACCTCAGCTGCACCCCTGGCTGCAGCCAGCTTCACAGACCCCCCAGCTGGCACACCTTGAACTTGAGGTTCCTGTGCAGGAAGATCTCTTGTGTCCAAAGTTGTAATCCACGGTTCACAGAAGGGCCAGCTGTCTCAGAGCCAAACGGGTCTCTCCACCTGTGTACTCAGGTTGAAGGGCATCCTGAGGTGTCCTGAAGTCAGGGCAGCCAGGCAGGGCGGGGCTAGGGGACACCTCCTATCCCCTCCTATTCATCTCCCCACATCCCCAGGCCATTGCACTTGCCGTGGTGACTGCCCACATGGGCAGGACATCTAGGTGAGCTCACAGTATTTGCAGGACAAAAGGCAGAAACTCCCCACTGGAGTCAGGGCTGACCTGGGGAGGCAGTGGCCTTTACCCACTAGCAGAGCTGATGTCAGCTCAGCCTCTCTCACATCCCACCCGAGGATCAGGTGACCCCTACCAGGTCACCTAGCCCTCCCGCCAACCTAGCCCAGAGGGCCTGGTCGACTGTCTGCTCAGTCCTATGACTCATTTCTAAACATCCACCACAACCTAAGACCTGTGTGACCAGGCAGAAGACAGGAATGGTGCCTCTGGGCTCTGCGGGGCTCCTCGGCCCACACCCCCAGGCAGACTTCTATGAGCCGTAAAGTTATTTTGGCCCTTTTTCCAGTGGTGGGGGGAGGGGCAGAGAGACGGAGCCTAGGATCTGCTAAGATCAGAAACTCACAGCTGGCTGGGGACCAGAGAGCAGAGGTGCCATGGACAGATGCTGAATGCACAAAGCACCTGGCCTAAAACCCTGAGAGCAAACGGGGTTTGCATTCCCCCTTTGGCCCTTGTAGCATTCCCCCTTTTGGCCTTTGAATCCCAGTTAGTCCCAGTGCACCCCAAAATCTGCTGCCACGGTGAGCAAGGCTCACACTTCTAACAATCTGTGTCTGCTCAGATACCCCTGTGTTCACCACCCCACTCTGCAGCTCCACCTGAAACACCCAATTAGGCAGTGTCGGCATCATGGAACTACCCAGCCCTGCTTTGGGCACTGTGGGAGGCTCTGGAGAGAAGCAAACAGGTATCCCATGGGCTACAGGTGTTCTCAGACCATCTCCTCTGTGAAAACCTGTATAAACACGCTCTCTCTGAAATCCTGTCACCTCTCCTCAAGAAAGATGAACGTGAAATGAGGTGTGAGCCCAGATCCTGGGCATCACACCCCCCCAACTGTGCTCCACCCCTGGGACGGGCAGGGCTGCTTCCCCCATGGGCTCCACGTGTACATGGTCCCACATGTGACAGACACATCCTGACAAACAGTCACACCACGAGGGTGACTCCACGTCAGGCCCTTCACTCCCTACCTGAGCTCCTGTCCCTTCCTCCAGCTCTGGGAAGCCCCTGGGCCTCTGTAAGGTGGGCAAGCCCTCCTGGGGTGGGGGACTCTCTCAGGGGACGCAAACAGGTGGGATTTTGCACCGTCTAGGAAGATATACGGATCAGACATAGATGAGGATGGATGTTACGAGGACACAAACTGGGGGAAGACAGAATGAAGGCAAGGGAGGGGAGCCTGCATTCATCTGCACTTCCTGGGTACTGGAGACAGTGACAGGCCCTGCCATAGACGGCACCTCACATAGCCCCTGTCACAGCTGTAAGGTGGGCATTGCTGCCACCCAACACAGAGGGGAAGACTGACACAGAAGCTTGAACACCCACCCAGGGTGGTGCACCTGGTGAGGGCTGCCCTGTGACTTCCCCCCAGGGACACTCGGCCCCCAAGCTATACTCCTCCCTCCCCAACTAGCACTCCAGGCAAGGGGCCTTCCCCAGTGGAGTCACCCCTCATCACTTCCCTGGGAAACCCAGTGTGACCCCACGACTCTTCAGTCCTGTGTGAGCCCACCCTGAGGACAGCTGTGAGGAGCTCAGCAGCTTCTCCTGGGTGTCACTGCAAGCTGCAAAAGGGAACTGGGATGTGGAATCAGGCTCTGTAGGGTCTACAACGTCCTTTTTATCAAGTGGTAGCATCTGGAGTTAAGAAGAAATAACAGATTTCTGCCTGTGGGCTGTTGTTGGACAACAGCCACATTTATCTCTGGGCTTATGGCCAGAGTAATAATCATTTCTTAAGGTTGACCCTGAGGGAGGGGAGCTGCGGGGCCACCAAGGCAGGGGGGTGGGCACTGAGGAATTCCTCCTCAGATCATCCATCAGCACTGAGGCCTGACGAACGCTCTCTTCCAGCGTGGCCACACAGGAGCTTCACGTAGTGGACGCCGCAAATGTTTTATTAATACGCAGGTCACAAAAATGGATCTCAGGTAAACAATAGGGTCAGATGTCTCATTTATCTTTATTGTCAAAGTATGAAAAGAAAAGTGCCTGGGGGCACCACCAACACACAACCCTCCCCATCGGCGCTGGGGGAGCCGGCTGTATTAGTCCTGCCTCTGATCACTTTCAAGAGAAGAGGACTGGGAAGGCTAACGCAGGTCCCAAGGCAGAGACTTCTTGCTCCCCCACTTGCAATGTGTGTGCTGAGGGTCATCATGTCCTAGCCGTGACAGGGCATGTGCAGCGTTCAGGGTGGGGTAGGACATTTCTGGATTTGGAGAAGTTCATCTCTTACTCCAGCTCCTGGTCAGGAGGCAGAGGTCAAAGACGAGGCCTGAAGAGCAGAGGTAAAGAACACCTGAGCATGAAATGAAAATTCAGACTCCAGCAGTGGGCAGGGCACAGCACAGGGAACCAGGAAGGCATGGGGAGGGAGGGGCTAGGGTGGCCATGATGGCCCTCCTGTCGGGAACCCGGGGAGCAGACCCACCTGCCCCCAATGCGGATGTCAGGCTGTAAAGCAAACTGGGCTTCTCTGTCCCACCAGGAAGCTGTAGGGGTGACTGTGGTGGGGGAGGCCTTTCCTCCTGGCCACCCTCTTCTCCGATGAGTGTCAGGCTGGGCTTCTTTCCCAGGCTTCTGTCCAGGATGCCCTTCGGCTCAATTGTCCTTCCCACTGTGTTCTACACAGCCCAGGTAATGTACCCACCGGAAGCCTCCAACCAAGCCCCCAACTCTCCCCATTCCTGCCCAGTCATGCACTTCCCCTCAGGGTCCCCTGAGCACCTTGATCTTTGTGTGTCCTTGCTAAATCCTGGCTGTATCTCTACTGGACTTCTGTCCATCCTACCGGTGGCTCCCTGTGGGCAGCCATCAGCTCATACTAACTTATATACATATTGGTCCCACAGAGAGCAGGCTTGTGGGATGAATGAATGAATGAATGAATGAGAAGCCATTGCAGCAGCTCAGAGGGAGGGAGGCTGGGCTCTGACTCATGTGTCTTACTCCTCTGAACTCCCAAACATCTCCAAAGAAAACAGACTTCCAGGCCCCAGGTGAAAACTTCCTTAACTGTCTTAAATCTCTCAATCGTGACAGCAGGCTCAATGTCTCCCACAGAAAGTGTAGAGATATCAGTGGGCAATGCCATGGTAAGCATCTCGTGTGCCTTGGGGTCTGATTTATAAACTTGAGCAGCGTCCAGACTAACAAGCTGTCATCTTCCCCCCTAGTTACCCACACTTGGGCTACCCTAACCCCAGTTTTCTGTTAGTGTTGTGACATAAATCCTTCTGCAGTAACTCACTGCAACTCCCAGGCATGAAGATATAAGGGTGGTCAGAGGGTTGTTCATTAGGAAGGGAAAACATCCCTTTATTTAAACTGGATGGCAACTTGGGTTGTGAAACAAGAGCTGCTTAACTTGAGAACATGAAATTTCAGTGACCATTGGAGACACATGGATGGGATTTGCTATGGGGATGAACAACGCAGATGCCTTTGACTGAGGCCTGGCCCCAGGCCAGATGTTCTTTCCCCGTCCCACACATACAAAGAGTCCTCTCACAATCAGAGAGGGTGGGAAGGCTCTAGAACACGAAGACCCTTTGAAAGCCAAGCACAAACCTCACGTCTCTAAACTGCATCCATCTCTCACAGCTTCGGGCAACTCTTGTGGCCCAACAAGCTCCCCGGGCTCCTCCGCAGGCTGCCTTGTCCAGGCACATTCCCAGGCTGACTTTATCAACTGGGTTCTAACTTTCTCCACTCCACTAAGCTTTCTCTTCCTCTGAAAGGCATTGAGTCAGTGGGGACTTGCTCAGATATAGGTGTTTGTGTGGGTGTTTGAGCAAGGAGTATTGAGAGAGGCTTTATTTCGTAGAAAAGCCAGGGAGGGAGGGGCAGGCAGTGTCCCCTCTGCCCTTTACACAGAATTCTCAGCAGATATTGTGAAGGGACCAGGAGCAATGGGGCTGATTCTCATCTAGAGGGGAAGGGCCCATTTAACTACCAGTGATGCAATCTGCGTGGCAAATCTGAGAGTGGAGGATCCCAGGGACTCCAAGATCTTTATCAAAGCTAGCCAATGATGGAACTCAGTGTATTTAGAAGAAAAATCTGCCTAGTCTGGTCCCAAGGGCGAATGTTCAGTGAAAGACACAGAAGAACAAATGAAATGTGGAAACAGGTCTGAGCACAGAGGTCACCCTGATCAGGGGACAAAGCTGGGCCCTGGGAAAATGCCCTGTGCTGTGGACCCTGAAACCAGCCTAGCTCTGCCCTGCAAGGGGCCTGGGCTTGCCTGTGGGGAGAGAAGTGGCTGGTGGGGCATGGGCAACTCAGAGATAGGCCCTGCTCCCCAAGTCTGAAAATGCCTGCCCCTGTTTTACTAACTGAACCAGGCTTGGCCCTCATTTTCTTGATCATCCTGGGGGACCAACTATCCCAAACACTGGTCCCTTCCTCTCCAAAATCAGTTGATGATTTCTTGCCATTAATCTTTATTTCTCACAACAAACCAAATCTAATCACATTGGCAAGAAGCCTACAATAAAACCTGTTAACTTTTTTATTTTTAATAGCTTTATTGGTCCTACCAGGGCAAACAACTAGATAAACCAATCCCAGGAAAGGTATGTGATGTTGTAATGTCTAATGACTGAGGGCAAGAACAAGAACGTGTATGTTGTTAATGCACACACAGCAGCTTCAGCTCTGCTTTGTCCTGGTCCCCTGGTGTGACTGGGAATGATGGCACGCCAGCAAGCTAGAGAGGGCAGTCTCCAGAGTGCTGACACCCAGCCCAGGGCAACCCAGTAAAGCTGCCTCTGATGGTGGCCTTGAGCCCTGTATTTCTCTTCATATTGTCCCGACCGGTTCAATCATAGTTTCTAATTTAACTTTATATATACAGACAACAGTCATGCTTGCTTAGTGTTTTTCACCTGTAACCTAAACACAGTGGAAAATTATGGGAACTTATATGAATTGTATTCACTGCTGTGTCACACACATTCTGGTGGAGCAGGCTGGGACAGGTTGGGGGACCCATGGGCAGCTCTAAGAAGGTGCAGCTGTTTCCTGGCCAGAGATGGAGGTGGCAGGCAGGTTCCCATGGCAGACCATAATGGAAGGAAGAGAAATATAACATCAAAAACACAGTTGTGGTGCTGGCCACATATACCCAGGCTGGTGGGTTCAAATCCAGCCCAGGCCAGCAAAACAACAACACCACCAACAACAAAAATAGCCAGGCATTGTGGCAGGCACCTGGAGTCCCAGCTACTTAGGAGGGTGAGGCAAGAGAATAGCATAAGCCCGAGAGTTTGAAGTTGCTGTGAGCTGTGATGCCACAGCGCTCTACCGAGGGCAACTTAATAAGACTGTCTAAAAAAAAAAAAAAAAAAAACCAACACAGTTTCAAAAGACTCCTGTCACCTCTCCTGGGTCTCTCCCCACTGCAGCTCTTTTCAATAAATATTTAATTGTACATTTAGGTCATCAGGTCCCTGAACCCCTAACTCCTGACCCCATAGAATGCCTGGCCACCCTGTCATCTGGTTTTACAACACAGTAGCACTCAGTACTCTCAGGTACCTCCCTTAATGTCTGTGATTAATAATCTCTTCCTTTATAGTTGGGGTGCCCAGGGCATTTGTCCTTGTGTGCCCACACAGCCCGTTAACAGCCCCACCCAGCACGGATCCACAGCTCCAAGGGTTTCCAGGCTGTTAACAGACTAGACCAGACTTGAGTACAATCTCTGGTCTGATTAGTAGCTCTAATTAGTAGCTGTATGATCTCTGGCAACTTGCTAAGCCTCTCTGTGCCTCAAACTCCTCATCTCTAATATGGGAATCATCACAGTGCCTACATTCAAGGGTTACCCTGACAGTGAAGTGGGCTGATACATGTGAATCGTGTATTCAAAATGATCCCCACTGGAGGTTCTCAGCCAGCAGTAGTCATGAGGATTGTCATTGTTTTGTTACAAAGTGCTGCACGGATGCATGCACCAATAGAAAACAATTGGTTTTAATTAATCCAAACAGCAGTACTCAACCTGTGGGTCGCAACCCACAGAAACTGTATTAAAGGGTCATGGCATTAGGAAGGTCTAAGAGGATCATCTGGAGAAACTGCGTTTCCAGGAAAGTTTTAATGAACAAAGAGCAAGGGGAACTGAAGAAGGTACCATATCGATGTCCTGGGCCCTTCTTCCAGACACAGGGAACTCTTATCATTTCCCATCTGATGACTACTTTATACAATATCACGAGATGGAATGCGACCACCGTCTCCATGTCTTCCCAACAGTCTCAGAATATCTGACAGACATGAAGAAGTTTACCAAGTAGAAAAGGCTGTGTAATGCCGGCAGCACACATGAAGTGCATAGACTTGATCTTAACTTCAGTGCTCGAAGTTCCTTTTCTTTCCCTGGAATCATTTGTACATTTACTAAGCAGGGGGCTCAGTCCTGGTATACAAGCTGCTGGGTAACCCTGCTGTTCCTCTCACTGCGCCCCCTCTGTTCATTGCATGGAAGAGTTGCAGGCAGGCAGGGGTTCCTGCTCAGCTGTTTTGGTGAAGGCCAATTCTCCTGGCTCATCAGACACATGGCCTTGTCGCCTCTCAGGCTTCCACTAAAATCTAATGTACGTGTGTGGGCTGTGCTCTCCTCTGCCAGCCTCCTGAGAGCCTCCAGGCACACCCTTTGCACAGTCAGGGAGGCAGGGAGTGACAGAGCCCCTGGGCATGTCCTCGGGCCGCTGCCCCTCTGAGCCTGTGCAGAGAACAGGCTTCTCTGGCCTTCACTCTCTGCCCACTTGCCAAGGCCTGCGGCCCCAGATGCACTTTCCCAGCTATGAAAAAATGGCCTTCTCCACACCCTTGGAAAATTCCCACCACAACAATGCAATAATAACCAGCCCAGACTTAGTGTGTTATATAAAGAAATGATCCTTTGCATCTCCCCACGAGGCCCTGCTTCAGTGAGACCAGAGACCCAAGTGCAGGTCACAGAGGCCTGGAACTGGCCCCACAGGTGCACAGCACCACACCCTGGGGTGAGCCAGCCAGTGATCAGGGTTCACCCTGAGCAGCAGGCATGCAGAGGAACATCTCCTGGCCCGAGAACCGCACCAGAGGGGGAATGTGGCACTTAGACAAAAAGAGAACAAATGCCTTTGCTCACTTGCCGTGTGCCAAGCCCTTCAGTGGGAGCAAGGAGCTGATACCTGCCCACGGAGCCATAGGAGTGGCTCCCAGCATTACAAGCAATACCTGGATGGGTCTCAACCTGTCCCTCCACCCAGTGTCCCTGAGAGCTCTGACACCCCCACATCACGTGGCTCACTGTGAGAATGATTTTCAAGTGGGTAGGAGGAGGGGGAGAGGGCCAAGTGCTCCCGTTTGGAACTATATCAGCATCTCACTGAATATTCACAAAAGCCTGTGCAAGGGGGCATTGTGGTGAGAAAACTAGGGGTGTGAGGGGTTGGACAACTTGCCAGCCAGTTCAGAGCCAGGACTCCTTCCTGCAAAGCCTGGGTCCAGAGCCCTGGCTCTGTGCAACACCCGGATCAGGCTGCAGCACAGACATGCTGCTCTCAGTTCCCACCTGTTTCGGGCTGTGGACAAAGGAAGACAGGGAGAGTTGGCTGCTTGCTTGCCTCCCACCAAAAGGAAGCAGTCCAAGCCAGGTTTCCTGGGAAAGAAGAAAGATCTTCAAGGACAAGTGTTCATACCCAGCAATCAGACCTCTGGACATCCTGGGGAAACGTGGTAATGTCTGCTCTTGAAAGCAGAATTTACAAAATGTGCTCAAGACAAGAGAGCTTCCCTACAGCACCCAGGCCCCTCAATGACCTGATCCTACCCAAACAACAGCAGTCAGGGAGGTGGACAAGAGCATTGTCCCCACGTGGAGATGAGTACCCAGTACCCTGCATGAGGGAAGGTGCTGGTGCCTGGTGGACTGGGATCCAGACTGCCAGGTGATTCTTCACCCGTACCCTCCCCTGCCTCTGTATCCTGCCTAAGAGTCACTGAAACTGCAGGTGTGCTGCCCCAGGACAGGAGACACCACCCCACCATAGAGGCCAGCCTACTCCTAAAATGTGACGATAGCATTAGATTAGCAAATATATCTCTTCCTTTTTCCTTCCTTCTTTCCTTTCCTTCTTCCTCTTCTCCTTAAACACTGCCCCAGCCCCTTGCCTGTTCAGGGGTCTAAGCAAACCAGGACTCAGCCCTCAGGCACCTGGCTCCCAGGAAGACAGCCTGTGTGTGGACTCCTCCACGTGGCAGGTGTACGTGTGCCAGGAGGGAGAACCAACTGAGAGCTGCTGGGCCTACCGATAAACGTGCACCCTACCGATAAAGGACCCAGACTTCAGCTGGGGAACTGGTTGGCTCAACAGGGAAAGTGACATTTAGTCTGGGGCTGAAGAACTCCTAAAGGCTAGGTAGTAGTTTGAGGGAGATGGAAGCAGAGAAAGCTAAACTCCAGTCGCCCTGCAACTAGATAGAGAGATGGGACAGTGCCATGGCGGGTGGGGTCTAGAAGGGACCTCATGCACCACTTTGTCCACTCACCCCTCCCTCCAGCCTCCAGAGTGGTCTTCTTTAGAAGTAAATAGGATCAAGTAAGTACTTAATTCCAATCCCTCCACTGGCTCTTTCCCTGGGCCCCCACGGCCTGCACTAGCTACTCCTGGCCACCTGTTCAACCTCATTCCCTCTTGCCTCCTCCACTTCTCTGCAGCCACACTGACTTTTCTTCTCCCACATGCACCAAGTGTGTTCCCACCTCAAGGCCTTTGCATAAGATGTTCCCCTTTTCTGGAGCTCTTTCCTTCCAGGTGGCTTTGTGGCTGTGTCCTTCTCATAGTCCAGGTGTCAGCTCCAATCTCAGGTCTCAGTAAGTCTCCCATTCTTCTTGGCAGCAGGATCCTTTCATCAACACATGCAGGTGAGCTAAAGAAGAAGGGCCTCATCCTCTTTTATGCTTTTCAATATACCAATCTCTCCCTGGAATTGCCTTTGTTTTCTATGGATTATCCCTATCTTCTCATAAATATGGAAACACCACAAGAATGGATAGCAGGTTAGGTTTGATCATGGTGCTAGCCCCAAACAGTGCCACATGATCAGGTCTCCCACCATGAATCTCTGTTGTTGAATGTTCCACTTCTACTTCGCTTTCCCTTCTGCTTCTGGGCTTCAACATTCCATCTCTAAAATGGGAAATGGTGTGAGACAAATTGTGCCCATCCCACAGGCAAAATCATGTGCCGAAATCCCAACCCCTAACATCTCAGTATGTGACCAACTGTGTTTGGGAATGGGCCTTTGCAGATGAAATTAGTACTGGAGTAGGGTGGGCCACTAAGTCATATGGCTGGTGTCCCCATAAAAACTGGAACTTTGGGTGCAGAGACAAACATGCATAGAGGGAAGACAACTGAAGTGACACATGGAGGAGATGGCCATCTTCAAGCCAAGGAGCAAGGCCTGGAGCATGTCCTTCCTCACAGACCTGGGAAGGAACCAACTTTGCCAATATCTTGATTTCAAACATCCAGCTTCCAGACCTGTAAGACAGTATGTTTCTACTATTTAGGCCACACCTAAACAGAACAGTCTGTGGCCATCTGTTCTTGCCATGTAAGTAAATCCATACAGGAGTGTGCAAGACAATCTCCACATTGCCCTCCCGTGAACCCCACTCTCTGCTCTCCCTGGTCCTATATGGAGGGTCCTTGTCATCACTCTCTCTGGGAGAGGATGGTAAACAGTCTCAGGTCCCTTCCTGAGCTGGCTTGTTTAACATTCTTCAGCAACTGGACATATTCACTTCCCTCAGGTGAGATTAAATTCCTTGGCTGGACAGAGTCCTAATCTCACACTATTTTTTAAATAATATTTGTTCTACCATTTCCTAAGAACATCTTTGCTGAAGGAGTTTATGATATGGCTTTAAACGGGAAGCTTCCACTTCCTCTTCAAACAGTTGTTACAGGAGCTTAGCTAGGGACCTCCAAGCCCTGCTCCTGCACCAGGGCACTCGCCAGCCATCCAGGGCCCTGCTTGGCTTCTCTTTCTGCCAATTTAGCCCAAGATGATTCTTCCAGCCGGCATTCCTCATATTGGAGTATCTAAACCCTGGTTAGAGGACAACTCAGTCTTCATTCATATTTTCCAAAGCCTTTTCCAAAATGGAAAAATGACAGTGCTCAGGAGACTGGCTGAACAACTTGAGGTTTCTGGCAAGCAGCGACATGTGCAGATGTGCTTTCAAAACAAGAGCAAAGCCTTGCAAACCCGTTTACATAGGTCTTCTCTCCAGGAAAAGGAGGGAAGCAGTAGTTCTGGCACACACATCTGAGAAAGTGTCATTTTCTAAGTGTTTAGACCTGAGGAAAAGGCTTCCTGTGTTAGGTCAGGAAATGTGGAAGGCTTGAAAAAAGTATTACCCTTGCAACCAGAAAGTAACATGCTCGACAAATCGCAAACTCATGACTTCCTTTGAATCCATCGAGAACTGGGAGAGACAGGCTTATGATGGGAGAATCAGGATTTGAGTGTTTGCTTATCTGAGGTGCCATCTAAGC